>JAJJHY010001290.1:6087070-6105591 GCA_021224005.1 Drosophila setifemur
ATACATTTTACCATAATTTTTTTTTATATTGCTAAATTTCCTAGAATGGGGTGGGCTCTTATTTTTTTGTGCAACGAATTGTTCTGATGTATTTGTTTTTAATAAAGGAAAGGGGTATTATATTAATAAGGAAGAGGGGGAGAAGATGCCTTTTTCTAGTAATTTTATATATATTAAATTGTCCAAGATATTTTGTTTTTAATACATATTCAAATTACTTTGAAGGGGAAGATCATTATTATTATATTAATTTGTAGGGGTGCACTCTTTTTTTTTTGTCGTCTAGTATTTTTAGCTGTACTTAATTGTCCCTAAATACTTGATTTTTAAAACTTATTTTATTTACGTTGGAGGGGTAGTTCATTATTATTATATTTATATATTTGTAGCAGCTTGCATTCTTTATTTTTGTTGGAGTAATATTTCTTCTTGTAGTATTTCCTATAATATTAAATTGTCTCTAGATATTTAATTTTTAATACCCATTTAAATAACGTTGGAGGGGTATTTCATTTTTATTTTAAATATTTGTAGCGTATTCTATTCTTTTGTTATTGAAGGAAGATGCTTTGTAGTATTTTTATTTAAATTTAATTATCCCTCTCTCTCTAATATTTATTTTCTATATTCCATATATTTTCCCCAAAAAGTGTGTTCCTTTCATTTTATTATATTTTTTATTTAGATGAACCTATATATTCCGATGGGTTTTGCTTTTAATTTTTTTGTTCGCCGAAGGTGTTTTCAAATATTTTATTTTCTCCATATATATAAGATGTATTCAGGTGAGCTAGGTGGGTGTTCCCATCCATATATATATTTTTTTTTCTGATCCCTGGAGGGGTGTTCCCTTATTTGATATTTTTTATATACCCACATGACTGCCACCTCTCCCCAAACCCAAACCCAACCCCAATCCCCATCCACATCCCCATCCATTTAGAAGCACATATGTGTATTGAAATTCCAATAAGAATGCGCCATCCCCAACACGAAAAAAATAACAAAAACAAGGACATGGGGTGTGGGGAATCCAGCCAACGAAAAAAAAAATAGGGAAAAGAAAAGAAAGGAAGCGAAGAAAAAGGAAGCACAGAAAAAAAGGACCCCCAACACACAGACGAATCATCAACGAAGCCGCACGAGTGCGACAGACAGAGCGAGACAAGGAGAGCAAGAGCGAAAGAGAGAGAGAGAGAGAAAAAGGACGAGAGGAGGCGGAGAAAGTGGGTGGGCTTTCGTCCTGGCGCTTTTCGGAGTTTTGGAGCCTTTTTGGTGCCGCAGGACAAAGGTTAAGGCTGCCAGCGTCGCTGCCGACGTCGCCGTAGCACAGTTATCCTGCCCCACACACACAGCTCCCCAGGAATCTCCCCCACTCCCTCTCCCTCCCCCACAGAAAGGATATTTTTTTCCACCGAGTTCCGAGTTTTAGGAGCAAATCGAATGGCGTCCTGCGATTTGTTGGCGCCTCGTCTGCCTGCGCATGACCAGCCCACACACACACACTCACACACACACTCGCACACTCACACACTCTCACACTCTAGGGACATGCGTAAGTGTGCGGGCTTAGGGGTGTCCTGCCTCCTTCTGATTCGCTGCCCAATGCAGCAAGGATGCAACGCCAGCGATTGGCTGCTGCCATTTGGCAAGAGAGAAAAGAACTCCTGCCGGGGTGCATGGCCCTGCATTCCGGGTGGGTTTAATCCTCTTTTGGACACCTCGTCGCCCTATAGACACACTCGAAGAAATAGTTTTGGCAGCGGAATTGGAAAGGGATTTCCCTACTTTCTTGCGACTTAAAGCAAAGTATTTCAACTAAACTAGCCGGTTAAAAAAATAAATGATTTGTGTATATAAAAGAAACAAATATTTCCTTAATTTAAAAATTAATAAATATAAAAAAAATTAAGAAGCTGTTATTGTTAAAAGGGGAATTTTAAAATTCGCTTTCAAAATGTAACCCAACATTTCTCTAATTACAGAAAATACTGCCTTTCTTTTGAATATTATTTTTTAATTTCTAAGTTTTTCCTTGTGCATATTCGAATGTAAACTTGAAAAATAGTTTAGGCTAAGCTTAAAAAAATATATGTATAAAAATAAGTTAAATAAGCCGACGATGACGTCTGCCTTGGCGGTTGATATATAAAACTTTTTTCGCGCCCAGTTTTCGATTCAAAGTTTAGCCCAAGTTTATTTCCTTTGGCTTTATACTTTATACTTTATCCTTTCGTTCACTTGTTGTTCATTGTTTTTGTTTTCTGCGCCGAGTTTTAGAGACGTCCTTGAAAAGTACCAAGACGAAACTCAGAACTCAGAACTCGGAACTCGGAACTTGGAACTCAGAACCCAAGACTCAGGTGACGACAGACCCCGAACTCGGCAGGCAACAAAAACGCGGCCAAAAGAACTCCACTCAAAGTCTCGTTTGAGTCAAAGTTTTTTACGGGGGGGAGAGAACTTTTTTTACTAGGGGAATGGGTTCATATTTTCCTTTATCCTTGTTTTTTTTTGGTAGGAAAACTCTAAGTGTGACCATCGTCTGGGAAGTTGGTAAGTTGGGGGTTGGGGGAAGGTTACTTGTTCTCATAATTTGTTGTTGCTTCAACGAACCTGAGCCTACGTACCCGATCGCTGGTGCTCAGCTGCGACTCCATGGCATTGATGTCCGATTTGAGACGCATCATCTGCGACTCCACGCGGGCATTCTCCCGCTGCAGCTCGGAGATTTCCGCCTCCAGCGTGTTAAGATCATCGCTGCCATTGGCGCCCGAGGAGGGACCGACGCCACTGGCGCCCGCAGAGGGACCGACAACGCTTTTTTCCGCTCCTCCGCTAGATGTGTTGTTGTTGTTGTTGGTGGAGCTGGTGCTGCCACTACTGCTGGTCACTCCCAGACCCAGGCCCAGGCCCACGCTGCTGCCCATCACGATATCCAATCCGCTGCCGCCTATCAGATGGTGAGATGGAGAGATGGAGAGGCAGAGGCGAGAGTTAGTGGTGGATGACTCCTCAATTGGGGACTTGGTTAACTAAATGCTGTTTTGTCTTTTGCTCTTCGATTTGATTCGATTCGATTCGATTCGATCATTCCGGGGGCTGTCAATGTGCGCGTGTGCTAGCAACTCAATTGGCACTAGTGGTGGAAGTGTGTGTTTTGGAGTGATGCAGGACATCACAAAGTGGGCAGTCACCATGAAGTTAATTTGGAAAAAGGATCAAAATCTGAATCTATCTTNACCCGATCGCTGGTGCTCAGCTGCGACTCCATGGCATTGATGTCCGACTTGAGACGCATCATCTGCGATTCCACGCGGGCATTCTCCCGCTGCAGCTCGGAGATTTCGGCCTCCAGCGTGTTGAGATCATCGCTGCCATTGGCGCCCGAGGAGGGACCGACACCACTGGCGCCCGCAGAGGGACCCACAACGCTCTTTTCCGCTCCTCCGCTAGATGTGTTGTTGTTGTTGTTGGTGGAGCCGGTGCTGCCACTACTGCTGGTCACTCCCAGACCCAGGCCCAGGCCCACGCTGCTGCCCATCACGATGTCCAATCCGCTGCCGCCTATCAGATGGTGAGATGGAGAGATGGAGAGGCAGAGGCGAGAGTTAGTGGTGGATGACTCCTCAATTGGGGACTTGGTTAACTAAATGCTGTTTTGTCTTTTGCTCTTCGATTTGATTCGATTCGATTCGATTCGATCATTCCGGGGGCTGTCAATGTGCGCGTGTGCTAGCAACTCAATTGGCACTAGTGGTGGAAGTGTGTGTTTTGGAGTGATGCAGGACATCACAAAGTGGGCAGTCACCATGAAGTTAATTTGGAAAAAGGATCAAAATCTGAATCTATCTTCAACTGCCCACTTTGTAAAGGATGTTTAAGTGTTGAATGATGTGCTTGAGAGTGTGTCTTGAGTTGAGGTGTGTTCTTTTAAATGATTTATTTAGGTGTTATTTTGGTGTTCGATTGGAGTGTGGTTTTTTAATCACATATCTTCTGGATATCTTACCTTGATCGGCAACAGAGATTCTCTCTCTCTGGCAATTTTTACTGTATGTACATTTTGTATATATTTGGATTCTCTGATTTTTGTGTGAGTTGTATGACAATTTGTGGTCTGTTCGCTTTGCTGCCTTTCGGTTTTTTTTCGATATATATATACACAGACACAACCGATATATTTTCTATATTATATATACTATATATATATATTGTTTTTTGTTTTTTTTTAGGGGGATCTGTTCTGTATTTGTCTTTTTGATTTTTTTTTTGGTTTTCCTGCTGCATTTTTCATTTGGATTTTCATTGCATTTATTTTTGGTTGCTGGTTGTGGTTTCAGTTTTTCGATTCAGTGGTTTTCGGTTTTCTATTTACAGTAGATACTCGGCACCGATACAAAACGTTGCGTAATCTAAAAGAAAACGCCAACAGAAAACGACATGAAACGAAACGGAAAAGAAGGAACACAGAATTAAAATTAGAATTAAAACTAGGAGTTTAATTGTTGTACTTCTATCTCTGGAGATCAACTTCTTGGAGCCTTTGCTTTATTTTCTCTTGTTCAGACACACGCCACACAGAGGCATAAGTAGGAAAAGCTATATACTATATATATATATATACTTATGCAAGTGTGTGGGTTATATATTTTATTTGGAAATCAACGGATAGTTCTTGTTATGTACCGGGTTTTATTTCGGGAATTGGATTGATTGAATGGTTGGTTGGTTCTTTGGTTGGGGTTGGGGTTGTGTTTTCTTTTTTTTTATATATTTTATATATTTTTTGTGGAGGGGTTGAAGGGGTTTCCTCGTGGCCCGGGTCCGTCTTTAATTTGGAAACTCAACGAAAAAATTTTGCATACATTTATTTTCGAGTAATTCTTTGTGTTGGATTTTCCGAAACCAAAACCAAAAATAAAGGTTTTTTTATGTTGAATATTTTTTTTTTAGTTTTTTTGTTTGACTTTTCTAGTTTATTTTTGTTTTTTTTTTTATTCTTTTTGACTTTAGCACACGCACACAAAATTCCAACCGAAAATGTTCAAGATACAAAGCGAGCAACAACAGAGAAGAATTGGGTTTTAAATGTTAATAAATAAATTAAAAATTAAAGGATTTTGAAAATATATTTTTAAGAGGAATTTTTTTTAAATGGTTCTTCTTTGTGTGTTGCCAACTTTGTAACAAGGCCCCAACCCCTTTCTATTTGTACTATATAGGAGGGGTTTTTATCTTTATAGGGATTATTCGCCTTGGGCCCAGTTCATAACAGAAAAATACACGCAAGAGAGAGACAGAGCGAGAGACAGAAGGAGAGAGCAAGATGCAGGTTTCTGGCTAAGATATATATTTTCCTCGGAAGGTAATCTCACCTGTATAGCCCTTCGGATAGACCATGGTCACCTCATCGAACTTGGGCTTCTTGATCCCCTGACTACCCACCGTGGTGCAGGCTAAAATATATAATAAAAAAATCGGGGAAAACCTATATAAATATCGGATATTTATGGGGGATCTTCAAAAGTGGATCCTACCATCGAACTTCATGGCCGTGGCAGCTGCCACAGCGGCTTTGTGTTGCTCCACAGTTCCGCCGGCCTCCAGGACCCTCATCTTGTTCCGATTGGCTATGGGACAACCCGATGCACTGGAAGAAACATAAGGAGAAAGGATGCGCCTTCTTAAAAGATTGATTCTCCAATGCAACAAATTAAATATAAAGTTCTCTGAAATCTCAAATTATTTATATTATGTAAATAACTATGTACTACTATAAGTATTGTAATAATTATGAAAAATACTTGAAAATAATAAATTTAATATTTAAATAAATATTTGAAAGTTATCAGAACAATTAAATATTAAAAAAATAACAATTTAAATTATATTTCAAACTTAACTCAACTTCTGAGATCTCATCTATTTCACGTCATTAATAATTATGAAAAAATACCTAAAACCGATCATTTTAATATTTAAATAATTATTAAAAAATACCAGAAAAATTAAATATTTAAAAAAACTCTTTAAAATTAATTTCCCAAGCCCAACTCACCTTCTGTGGGAGAGGAACTTGCCGGTGGAGTGACCGGAACCATCGCATCCTGGTATGGGGCATCGCAGCGGTTCCGAGTCCTGCCCATCGCGGGGCTTGCTCTTGGGCTTGTTGGCCCTGGGACAGCCGGAGAGGCTGCGGTGCGAGGAGTAGTTGCCGGTCACATGACCAGAGCCATCGCATCCCGGCGTCGGGCACTTCAGCTCCTGCGAGTGCGACTGCAGATGATTGCGATCCGAGCGCGAGCAGCCCGTCAATCTGATGCGAAGGTGGAAGGATATTCAGGGATTAGTCAGACGGAGAGTGCTCTGGGTCAGATAAGCGAGAGGGCGGCTCCTTAAGCTGGGAAACTTTCGGTTTTAAAGTTGGTTTGGGGGTTGGGGTGCGGGTTTGGGCTTGGGACTGGTTTTTATGACCCCTCTGTTCGGCTCGTAATCATAAATATTAAAGTCCTGGACGACCCTGGACTTCGGTGGCTCTTAAAAACTTTAAGTCAAGGGTGGGAAACTATTCACATGGTTAGCTATCCTTTAAAGCATTAAACTGCCGGATACAAAACTATCTCAAAAAAATGTATCTAATAATTTATTAACTAATTCAGCGAGTGATTCAGGTGACGAATTCAATGGACTGACAGAGATGGATTGCCCAGATATTAGGTGATCCATTAGGTAAGGGAAGGGGAAAGGGGAAAGGGAGAAGGGGAATCCAACTCACCCGTCCTTGGTCTTGTCGTGCTGCGGTATGTGCTGCGGCGGTGGCATCGAGTAGCAGGTGGCCGGGCTGGGCGAGTAACCGCCGGATACGGGCGTGGGATATCCTCCAGGGCCGACGGCCGTGGCATAGGGATTGCTGCATTGGTAGGCAGCCGGGCCATAGCCATGGTAACCGGCCGGGGGATAGTCGGATTGCACAACCATCCCGTAGCCGGGATGCGGGGAGTAGCCTGCAAGGAAACAGGGTTCTAAATTAATTAACCTTCCGGCGAATTGCACTCTTTTTATAATAATAGTAAATAAAATAATATTTAAAATCATAAGTAAATATATATTTAAAAAATAGTTACCACTCGGATCCCGGTACGTCTCGATGTAGTGCGATCCACCGCTGTCCGGTGTGGACTCTCGACTATATGGCCTTGGTCCACTGATGTGACCCACCAAACCGAAGCCCAGCGGTCGCGGTGGTCCACTGAAGTCCACCGGTTCCATTTGGGGTGAGCGCGGTGGTCCACCGTTCCCGGGTCCCAGAGGTCCTGTCGCTCCGCTTACGAATCCTTGGGCGTGGCCAACACCAACCACCAAACCGTCGGCTCCGTACTGCGGACTGGTAATAATACTGAATGAAAGCAAAAGGGAATTGATCAGGTTAGAACATATAGTAAAACTATACAAACTAACATTATTTATATTTAAATTTATAATCAAAAACTAAAGTTTAAATAATATTTTTAAATTTCTGCAATTAATGGAAAATAAAAAGCAAAAAAGCATCCTGAATCTTGGAGATCTAAGTGCGGACAAACGGACAGATGAATCTATCCCGATTTTCTAGGCTCTCGATCTTAGTGAAAAATACAAGTATATATATTCCTGAACTGTAAATTAAAGAACATATAAAATGGATGCAAAAATCCCGTCTTATTTAAGGATTTCCCAACCCCCCTTCCTCGGAAGAAATCAATTCGATTTTGGGTTTCCCAATCTCCTCACCTGTGTGGCAGTCGGGTGACGCTGAGATCCAAGGTCTGTCCCTGTGGACTCGGCACCTGGGGACTGGCTATGTTCGGACTGGCCCCCGGCTGCGGACTCCCGTTGCCCATCCGCTGGGCCGTGTACTGATTGTGGGAGGCTGGCGAGTTGAAACCGTGCGGACTGCTGCTGGTCACCGATGTGGATCCACTCAGATCCACCGCTGGTACTCCGCTCACATTCGGAGGAGCCGGCGAGGTGCTCTGTTTGCCATGTTGCTGTTGCTGCTGTTGTTGTTGCTGCTGCTGCTGCTGTTGTTGCTGCTGCTGTTGCTGTTGTTGTTGCTGTTGCTGGTGGTGTTGCTGTTGCTGCTGTTGTTGTTGCTGCTGCTGCTGTTGTTGCTGCTGCTGTTGCTGCTGATTTTGATAGGCTGCAGCGGCGGCAGCTGCCTGGGCAGCGGCCATCTTCACGGAGAGATTGATGGCAGAGAAGCCCGGTGGCAGGGGTCCCATGGTGGGATCGTAGTGATACATGGGCCGGGGATATAGGGGCTGTCCTCCATTGGCCAGCTGCTCCTCGTGCTCGGCCTTGGCCAGCATCAGTTGCTGCTCCTGGAGATACTTCTGCTGCTGCACCTGCATCTCGGCGTCCGTGGTCTGCGGGAGGTAATGGTAGGCCGCTGCCGAGGCGCTCACCGAGGAGGCTGCTCCAGCCGCTCCGGCACCCGCCGCCGACGCCCTCTGACCGTTGGTGGAGCAGCAACCGCTGCTCGGATCGTAGGTCACCGCATCGACGGCAAAGGCTGGCGAGCTGGGTATGGGATGGCCGGGATGTCCGGGATGCCCGGGATGACCTGGGTGTCCGGGATGCCCGGGTATATGACCCGGATGCGCCTCGTAGGCACTTCTCGCCGTCCCCGGCGAGAGTTCTCCGGGCACTCCGCCATTGGGCGCCATCAGTTCGTGGCTCTGGGCATAGCGCATCTGTTCGTATTGCTGTTGTCGCTCGTCCGCCTGCTGCTGTTGCTGCTGCTGTTGCTGGTGTTCCGTGTGGTAACTGGCCGAGGGATCGGGTACATCGTTGCCTTCTATGAAGGGTCCCCGCTGCTGGTGGAGCGTGTGTTGCTGCTGCTGTTGTTGCTGTTGTTGCTGCTGTTGTTGCTGCTGCTGTTGCTGCTGCTGCTGTTGGTGGTTGGAGATGTGGGGATTGAGATGCGACTGGGCCTGCCCATGGGGTGGACTCTGGAGACCCACAAAGCGACTGAGATGCGGGGCATGCAGGTTGTTCTCCGCACCGTTGGAGCTGCCTGGCGCCCCGCTCGATGGGCCCGAACTGGAGGAGCTCCTGGCTCCGCCGCCGGCTCCCGTTGCTCCTGCTCCTCCTGCACCCGCGGCACCCGACGAGGACGAGGATGAGGTGGGCGCCGGGGCGGGCGCTGCCGCATCGCTGGCGGATAGATACGAGTGCATGGGGCTCTTGTTGTACTCCGATTTGATACTCGTTACGGGGCTATATTCCGATTTGATAATCGGCATTGTTGTGGAGGAGTTCAGTTTATTAACACTACTGCAGTTAGTGCTACTGTTGTTGTTGTTGATGCAGCTGCTGTTGTTGTTGTTGAGATAGTGCGAGGAGGCCAACTTGAGTTTCTCCAGCGGATGCAGCTCCTTCTCATGCTTCTCCAGCTCAGCTAGATTCAGAGAAAGTAAAAGAGAAAGCGAGACATGGAGCGATAGGAGGAAATCACAGGCAGAAACAGAATGAGAGAGAGAGAGAGAGAGATAGAGTTGGGGGGGGAGATGGAAGAAAGCGGAAGAAACCCTTTTCGAGTGGTTCTGTGGCTCGGTGGTTCACCTGCTGATGCTGCTACTGTTGCACTGGAGTTGCGCCTGCCGCCGGAGCGTCGGATGGCCCTTGGACAGCCGGAGAGGCTCCGGTGGACGCTGCGATGCGGCTGGACGTGACCACGACCATTGCAGCCCGGCGTGGGGCATTTGAGGATCTGCTCGTGCAATGCCAGCACTGCAGATCGAAAATCGACGGTCGAAGGAGGGAGGGAGGATTGTAAACGTTCGATTAGCGATCTGTGATCAGCGATTAACGATTACCGATCCACGATCAATGATCAATGATCAGTGGCAATGGCAATGGACTACAACAACAAGGCATTCCACAACCAGGGGACAGAGACAGAGACAGAGAGGAACAGTGTTACATAGACAGTAGATAGAGACAGTAGAGACAGTAGAGAGAGCAGAGAAATAGAATCCTCTATCAGGCATAGCCACAAACACTCCAAAAATTAGGGAAAAAGAAAATATTCAGGACTGCTTTCCCAGAAGATAGTTTCCAACCACATGCATCTACACACTTAAGAAGGACCTAAGGAGAAAGGACGCCAACGCTACAACCAGGAGTTTATAGTCATGCAGTGTTAGTAGATGAGAGGTAGGAAGATATGCTAAATAGAGCTAATTATAAAGCTACCACCAACTACACTTATTACCAGAAGAATTAACCCATTTTCTAATTTTCTTTTTGTCAAAAGCTTTTTTTAAAGAAGTGTTAAATAAAGAAAACTTTGTTACGATGAAATAAAAAAAATAAATATTTGGATTGTTAATGAAAATGATTTCAATAAGCAGAACACCAAAGTTGATAACAAGGTTCTTAGAACTTCAGAAGAAAATAGAAGAAGAATTCTTAGACACTCTTCAGAAGACAGAGGAAACTGCACAACACTCAGCCACAACAATCATTCCACACATTTTCTACCCAACGAAATGCTTCGCTTGAGAAATTCTTTGAGAAAAGGAAAAGAATCAAGAAACAGGAGACAGAAGATAGAAGACAGGAGAGTCACAGTTAGAGAGAGACAGTGATAGAGCGAGCGACAGACAGAGATAGAGCGACTACGAGGCATGCTTCAACGCATTTAAAATTCTTTTTCATTGGTGGAAAACTTACATTCTGTGGTGACTTTATCGCGCTTCGGACAACCCGATAAACTGATCGATAAACGGAGAGAGAGAGAAAGAGAGAGAGAGAGAAAGATCGATATCGATATATAATGGATCTCCGAATCTTCCGAGGATACCTGCGATGGTGCGAATACAATCCGGTGATATGTCCTTGGCCCAGGCAAAGTGGTGTCGGGCATTTGGCGCCATCTACAAATTAACCAATTAACAGGTGAAACAGGTAAAATCAACCTAGGACTAGAGCGGGACAGACTCAATAAGGAGAGAAAGAGACGGGGACGGGGACATTCGGTGGATGTGAGTAAGTGCGTGAATATATTTTCTAATTAATTATATGGCAGAGACAAGTTGACGTTTCCCTCTCACACACAAAAAACACAACACAAAAATAGACGGCAACTGGAATTCTTTTACCCTAAATAATTAATTAAAATTTGATGGAAAACAGCTTTGCATTATTTACTTTAAAAAGCACCGAACACACACGCACTCGAACACACATGACAGAGCCAAAGGCGTAGTATATGTTAGTAGAAGGGGGGCGCCGCTCTTTTTCTAGACAGCTTCCCAAAAATCAAAAACCCCCTGGAGAGAGTGAAGTTTTCTAAGCTTCCTCCGAAGATACCAGATAGAATCCCCCCAATCCTCTCCTCTCCTCTCCTTTTTTTGAGATATATGTTCGAGAATATGCGAGGTTGGCGGCGGGGTTCATGGTTAATGAAATATTTTTCGGGAAATATTTACGTGGCCGGGCAAAATGTCAAACTGCAGCCGGCTGAAAAAGGATGCCTTTGCCACCAAGGTAAGAGAGAAGAACTCGTCTCTAATTAGAATTTAATTAAAATAAGGATGTTCGCGGAGGAGTTTGAGTTGGGGGTTGGGGTTGGATGTTGTGGGTTTTTCTGCATTAGAAAATAGCAAAAACTAAAGACTGCTGTCTGAAGGGGTTAAGTGAACTTAACTCGGGTTAAGCCTAATAAGCCACATTAGCGAAATAATAATAATAATAACAATAACAATACACAAAGACCGCACGCTAATGACTTATTACGTATACGCAACGTTGAACCATCCATCGAGCCGCTGTGTCAACTATTTAAAAAGTCATTCAAATAATCTGAATAGCAAAAGGAGGGCGGTAGGCAAGGTCTCCTCCAGCATATTAATGCCAAAAACATAATGACAAAATAAATATGCAAAAGTGGTTTTCATGGAAAGGAAAACGTGCTCATAATGCTTTATATCTAATCATACACCAAGCAACCCCCTTCCTCCTCCACTTGAAAAAACGTCTGTGGAGCGAAATTAGTTGGAAGGCAAAGCCAAAGCTCAAGGCAGCCGAAAAGATGTTTGGTTTGGGGGGTGGGTAGGGGGAGAGGGGGAATGTGTGTGTGTGTGTGGTATAAAGGGTTTACAAGCCATTAGTTGTTGCTGTTTTTCCACTCATGCCAACAATTCCCGGTGTTGTTCCCTTCCCAAACTACAACTACCAATCCCCAATTTTCATAACGACAAAATCGCTTAATGTCTTTTGGCTGCTGCTGCTGCTGAATGAGCTGCAAAAAGGGTTTTTACATATTTTTTGGTTGAAGTTTGGGTTTGGTTTCTGGTGGGGGAAGAATCTCTCTATTCTCTATGTGCAAATTATAATAAGAATGTGAAATAATCGTCTCAATCTCTCTTTTGGTTACTCTCTCTACAAAGTGATCACAGCAGAAGATTCATTCATTCTCTCACTGTCTCTGTCTTTGGGGGGCGGGGGGTGGTAAGAATTCTTCGGGTTTTATATTTTTTTTATTTTTGTTGTTGTTGTTGTAGGGCTGGGACAGGGTCAAAGGGCAGGGGCAGGGGCTTTGTTCTGTTCTGATTTAGCCAATTGAAGTGGTAAACTCAATGCAACAAGAAGTCTCGCACATCAGCCGATCGAACCGGAAACGGAAATGGTAAACCCCGACAACCGAACCACAAACGATTGAGTACAGTTGTTTTCACTGTACCCCGGTGAGTTACTGTGATGTGCTGTACTTTGTGTACTTTTAATGTATTTTTTTCTAGTGTAATATTTAATATTTTCATGAGCCTTTTCTTTTTTTTTTGGTACTACATAAATTAGTTATTATAACTACTGATTAAACCATTAATCGTTGATTTAATTATTATTTTTGTTGGTAAATTAGAGAACTGTTTAATTTAGCTTGGTTAATTAATTTATTTTATATTTTTATTCTTATTGTATATTTTTTTACAGCGTTTGTAGATTTGTTAAATATTGTTGGTTATAAATCACAGTTTCTCAATCACTGTATTCTTTACAGCAATGTAGTGATCACAGTTTGTGTGTTGTACAGCAAATCACAGTTACCCACTCTACCCCTGGGATCACAGCACTCTATATATACACTATATAGGACTGAATCACAGCAAATCACAGCTAATTGAGAATCACTGCATTTCGGGAAAATCACTCTCTCTCTCTTTTTTTTTTAGGCTTTTACTATTTTTTTTTTGTTTTTTGTTTTTAATTTTTTGTTAGTTTTTTGTTTTAGTTTTTTTGGTCTGGGCTTCTGGACTTACCGCGATGCTGGCTGCCCGGCGAATAACTCGGAGCCGGAGTCGAAGCCGGAATTGATGTTGAAACCGGAGTTGTTGTTGTTGGAGTCGATGTTGTTGTTGCCGCCGCTGACGACGACGCCCCCGCCCCCGCCGGGCTGTTGGCAGCCGTGGATGGGGGCGTGGCCACCAAGGGTACCCCCACAACGCCCTCGCGCGATGCGATGTCCTGCATGACGGACGCCGCCCGACTGCCCACACCCGCCGGCTGAAGGATCGTATACTGTTTGCCATCGGCCAAGGGTTCCCTCGGTCTGCCGATTCTCTCGCCCAGCTGGCTAGCGATATCGAAGGGGATGGAACTGCTGTTGCTGCTGGTGCTGCTACTGTTGGAGCCGTTGCTGCTGCCGCCGCTGGCCATAGAGCGTGCGGTGGCCTCCAGTTGTTGGGGCAATTGATTGGCCGCCGCCGCTGCCGCATAGCCATAATAGGCCAATCCGGCGGCAGATTCCGCTGCCGCCGAATAATAATAATTCCGCTTGATAATATCGATGGGCGGCTTGAAGGCAGACGCCGCCTGGGCATAGGAGGAGCCCGTCTCCATCAGTTCCTGATCCTCCGCCGAGGACGAGGACGACTTCTTCGGACGCTCCAGCGAATGGCCAGCGTGGGCATTGAGCCGCGCCTGGTCGTTCTCCTTTTGTCTGTGGAAACGGGAGAAGAGCGTGGGATTGGTGTTGGGACACGGACTCGAAATCGAATTCGGATTTGGATTTGGGCAGCTAGCTAGCTCATACTTTTGCTTCTCCTCGAAGAGATTCTGGAAGGGTGGCGGATTCTCGTCCTGATCCTGCAGCCGATAGATGGGCCAACTACCGGAGAGGCTCTTCAAGGCCGCCTGCGTCTCCCGGATGAGTGTCTCATCGTCCTGGTCCGTTTCAGCGGCACTCGACTTAGCCATGGGATTGGGTAAACCCGGCGAGGGACTATCCGGACTATCCGACACCAAGCCCTGTTTGCGTTTCTTCTGTGGCAAGTTGTTGTTGTTGTTGTTGTTACTATTATTATTGTTGTTATTATTGTTGTTGTTATTGTTGTTGGACTCCTCGTCCCGGCTGCATCGCTTGCGCCGCTTGATGGATGTGATTTCGTGGTCGGGATTTCCTTGGGAATTCGTGGCATTGCCATTGCTCTCCGCCAAGGGGGCATCCTTGGTGAGTGGCCGTTTGGAGAGCGCCATTTCCGCAGCCTTCGTTATCCTTTCGAGATCCTTTTTTCTAAGCCAGGGCGCTGATCGGTCGAGAGAAATATTCGGAGAAATACGAATCGAAATGAGTGCAAAAGCCAGGTGACAAGGGATTATAGCCCTGCTAAGTCGTGTGGAAATAACAGCAGTCTATATATATATATGATTTTTTTTTTGTTTAGCAGCTTTCGGCCAACCAGACTAAACAAAATCGAAACTTATTTATCTTCTCCGTTGCTATATCAAAGAAATTATACATTCTACAAATCAGGCCTGCGAAATTTTTCAAAATTTCATTAAAAAAAATAAATTTATTATAAAAACATTTTGGGAGTAGCCAAACCAAATCTACCAAATAGTGTGTCAAAAAGGTTTATAGTTTGTTGACATCGTAAAAATGTTTGGATAACTCCAATAAAGACAACTTCTTTATGGTTTTCCCCGTTTTTTTTTTTCGTGACGAGTTTTGATGGCTCCATAAAGTCGGGAAAATGAAATAGGAAATGGATCACCTTCTTCTGTCATTAAATATTGTGTTTTAAATATAGATCTACATCTCTTGGATAAGTTTTATTTATTTTTAAAGAATTTATGGAACAAAAAGTATGTTTTTTTTATATTCAGAAGCAGCAAAGTTGCGATAAAATAAATAATATTTGTATTTTCTTTGTATTTTCAATATAAATTTCTAGGATTTAACTTGTATTTCCATTCTTCAAATCCACAATATATACACAAATATATATCCCCTAAAAATATATATATCTAAAAAAAATAGAGTTCCCCACTGAGAATGCCCCACCATGCCAGCGATCCATCAGATACTTTTGGCAATCTGATCCTAAGTTCTCGATTTCGCTTGCTCAACTTTCTTTTGTTTCTGTTTTTTGTTTTTTTTTTTGGTTTTGTATAATTTTCTCATTCATCAATTTGTCAAATTCTCAATGTGATTATTCTTGTTGCATTGAATTTCTTAATATTTTGTAAACTTTTTGTTTTTCTTTCATATCTATATATATTTTTTTGTTTTTTGTTTTTGTTTCGTATATATCTTGTTTATGTTTTTCTTTTTTTTTTACTCATTCGGTTTTTGTTAAAATTTTTGTCTGTAGCTCTTGTTGTTGCAAGTTGTTTTTTGTTTTTTTTTTTTTTGGTTTTGATTTCTTTTTTTTTTTAGATTTTTGTTCAGGGGTCAGGGGTCTGGGTGGGATCAGTGGATATATACAAGTATTTAGACTAAAGTTCGATTCTGCTGGTCTCTATGCGATTACTAATTGCATTTCTATTTTTTTTTTTGGTTTTTTTCTTGAGAGAGACAAAAAATTTGTGGTGGGATATAAAGAGAAGATTCAAGATACTTATATGTGAGAACTTTACCTATTTGCTGAATTCTCTTTCTGTTTCAGTTTCAGTTTCAGTTTCGATTTTGTTTTTCGGTTTGGTTGTGCGATTTTTGTGATCGGTATTCTTTATGTTTTCTGGTTTTTTAATTATGTTTTTTTTTTTATGCACTATGCACTTTGGATTTTGGATTTCGTCGTGGGCTCTGCCGATGCTGCTGGCTGTTGTTTCACACACTCGAATTGCATTTTTTGTTGTTCCACCTCCACAGCACACAAAAAAATCAAAATAATAATAAATCGAAACGAAAAAAAAAGACCAACAAACAACTCACTTTTATGTTTTTTTTTTCAGAGTACGATGAACGCGATAAACTAAAGTCTAGTCAATTCTTCTGGCTAAGAGCCGCGGTGGCGTATACGCAATATCAATTAAGCCGCGCGCACTTTTCGATTTTGTTTTATGAAATTTCTTAAATAATTTCGCATGGCTCTGTTTTTGTTTTTGTTTTTATTTCTTTTTTTTTTTTGGGTCTCCTCTCCGGTCGCGACGTGAGAAAGTTTGATTTTAGTTTAGCGCGAAAAAGTTTTCCACACTTTTCTTCCACCGCACACTAACACTTACACTCACTTACACACAAACACACACGCGAGCACACAACAAAAGTTTGTCAGTTTTTTTTTTGTTTGTTTTTCAGAACTCTTGGCTGTGATTCTGTAGAATATATTGAGGAGTTCTTGAGTTCTTGGCCCTGTTGGCTAACGTGTTGGCTGTGAACGTGTCTCGCAGCGTTACGGCGGTTGAAGTCCGGACGTCCAAAACCCGACTGCTCGATGCGTTTTTGGGGTAATAAAATTTTACATCGCCGGCAGAGCGGCCGACGTCGACGTCGACGCCGAAGCCCGGACTTCGGCTATATACGTTTTGTATCTGTGGGATGCGATTTCGTCCTTCGGCATTCACTTCGTCAACGCGTCGGCGGTGCTTTTGGGGGTGTGTGTGTGTTGGGTGTGCTCTGTGTGTGTTCCTTTCTATTTTGTTCCGCTCTCGACTCTCGGCTTTCCAGGCGCAACCGTGCGGCGGCGTCTCTACCTGTTCTGAAGTTCGCTGCCAACTGACAGTTTTTCCCCAAACTTGGCCCAACTTTCCAACCCGGCCGAACGCACTGCGAAAATTGCACTCGAAAAAATGTACATGTATTCCGCTGTCGGCGTCGCGGTCGCCGTCGCTGCCGGCTCTGTTCGTTTTTTCGGAGTCCGACTTCGTGCCTTTCCGAATCGTAGTCTAAAGCTGGTCCAATCCAACAACCCCCTCCCCCCTCCTGCGTAGGACAGTTTCTCCTTGTTGGGGGGCGCCTGCAAAACGACAGTATGACAGTTCGGGGAGTCGGCGCAGTCGCTGCCACCCCCGCTGCCGGCGTCGCTGTCGACGGCGGCCGAGACCGAGGTCAACAATTTGTCCGAAAAAAGGGCGGCATTCCGTCATTTGTGGGTTCTACCAACAAAAAGATACAACAACAAAAGATACAACAACTAAAATATACAAAAAAAACAAAAAGAATTACAGCAAAATACAAAAAAAAAACATGCAACAAAAATATTCAATAAAATAATACCACAAAACAAAACATTTAAAAATATATATATACAACAAAAAATTTAACAGCAAAAATGCAACAAAAACAGAACAAAAACATGCTACAAAAATACACAACAAAAATCTTAAAAATAAAATACACAACAAATAAGATAATCTCAAAAATACAACAAAAACAAACAACAACAAAAAACATATAAAAAAAACTAAATATAATATAATAACTAAAATATACAACAACAAAACATACAACAAAGATATACAACAAAAATATACAACAAAAAAATGCAACAAAAATAAACAACAAAAAATATACAACAAAAAACAAATAATGTAACACCAAGAATACAATCAAAATAAACAACAAATATACAACAACAGCAAAAATCAACATAAATATACAACAAAAACGTGCAACAAAAACATACAATAAATATACAACTACAACAAAAATACAACAAAAAATATAACACCAAATTCCAACAAAAACCTTCAAAAAGGAGCAAAAAAAATAAGGAAGAAAAAAATATGTGAGTTTTTCGGAGCAACGTCGACCGAGGCAGAGGACTTCGTTTTATCCCATTCGCAGATTGAAGTGGCGAGATTTGCACAAGTCGGCGCAGTCCGCGGTCCGTCGTCCATGGAAGATCGCCAAGAAGCCCAGCGATTCCACATACCAGATTTCCCGAATAACCAGATGCAGAGATTCCCGAATAACCAGATGCACAGATCCCCCAATCTAAAATGCAAAATAACAATAAGAGAAAAAAAACCGATAACCGAAATTCATTACCATCTGCATTTGAAAATCCGGAGCAGCAGGTGGCCAGGCCCGGGGCACTTAACAGGTGCCTTATCAGCAGAGCTGGCGGCAAAAATATATATACAATGCAATCGGAAAAATAAAGAAACCCCTGACGCATTATAGTCGCTGATTCAGGAAGCAGCTGTTTGGGGCGATTTTTTTTTTTTGGAGGCGTGTCTGTGATAGTGTTTGTTTTTTTTTCTTGGTTCGAGTTCAGTGATTAAGATCCTTGATTTCGATGAGTTTATAA
>JAJJHY010001290.1:6175455-6186289 GCA_021224005.1 Drosophila setifemur
TTAAAATCTATGTAATTTATCAATTAAATACATAATAAAAATAACATTATAATAATAGTTTCTTGATTTCTAAATCAGAGAAAATTGTACTAAAAACATTCATCAGAAACATTTAAATTTCCTCAAATTAAGAAATTCCGAAAATATTATATTTTTAACTACCAAATTAAAATCCTCCATTTAGAAAGGGTATAAAATAATTCGTTTTACCAAATTTATCCCGATTCTGGCACGCGGTCAACAGTTGAAAGTCACGTTGGCATGCATGTAAAATAATCTCAATATGGGAAAGGGAATCCTTGGGAGGATGGGGAAGGGTTCGTTTGGTTCCAAACACGCCACAGGAATTATTAATGGATCTGTGTGTCGCTATCCGAGCTGGACTCCATCCCGATGGTTTTTGCGGTCACCGAGGGGAGGGATGGGGATGGAGATGGAAGGATGCTGTGCCTCGACGGCTGTGATTGATTTCGAATCGTTTTTCAATTGGCAGACCACAGGACGGCATCTGGGAAGGGGGAGCAGGAGCAGGAGTAGTGGGAAACCGTCCCATTCCCATCGAAATTGGGTTTATTTGGCTATTTGCATTTGACAAATTGTTTGCTTGTAAAGTCAAGGTTTTATAACATCTAAGGGGAAAGGGATTCCATATAATTTCTCTGGTTTTATCTGCAATCTGTTCAGTTTTTTTTTTCAGTTTTGGTTGATTTTTGGTTGATTTTTGGTAATTACTCAAAGAGCTCAATTTTTGGCGGGGAGTCAGGAATCGGTTTTTCGGCTTTTTTGGTCTCGGTAATGTTGTGTAAGTTAATATCCTGTTTGTTATTGCCGCGACCAACGCCATTATATACACACATATATATATTGCAGGCCCCGGGTGCCTGATGAATTGATTAAACAATTTCCTACCCTTCGACTCGGTTTTGTTGTTGCCCTTTCCCAATAAGCGGTATTCCAAAAGGATTCGAGGGGGTATATTGCATTTGAGAGAAACAGGTTTATAACTATAAAAGATATATAAATTAGTCAGTTAAAAATTACAAATGATTTATGGATTTTAAATTGCTTAAATACAATTTATATAAAACATATTTACTTACATATAAAAAAAAGTTTACTTTGCCAGGAGCTCATATTATTATTTTAGTTTGATATTTATTAACGTTCTTTTTATGTGCAATTTGCATTGTATTATTAAAAATATTTATGAATGAATTTTAATTGCTTTAACACAAGTTAAATAAAGCATATTTAAATTCAACTAATAATACAGATCTTCCTATTAATATTATGATGTTTATTAACATTTTTATTCACCATTTGGCATATCTAATTACAAATATTTATTAATGAATTTGAGTTGCTTAAGCACATATTAAATAAAACAAATTTACATTTAAATAATATCGAAAGTGTTATTATATTCAGAAGTTCTTATTCTAATTTCAAGATGATATTTATTAGCATTATTTTTATCCGCAGTTTGGATATCTTATTACAAATATTTATTAATGAATTTTAATTGATTAAAAACAAGTTAAATAAAACAAATTAAGATTCAAATAATATAGATGTTCCTATTATTAATACGATATTTATTTATATTATTTTTATACACAATCTTACTTGAAATATTTACTAAAATTTACAAACATTATTTTCTTTGTAATTTCTTCATATTTCTTACACAAAAACAAGTAAATCCACAATTTTTTCCATTTAAAAAATCAAATTAAATACCAGGTATCCTGTAGTCGAAGGATTGCAGCTGTTTTTTTATTATTCTTTTTTTTTTTAGCATGCGGCAAAGACGTCAACATTGCAGGACAAGGCCAAGAGGGCTGAAAAGTGGGCGGCTATGGTTGTAATAGTTACTCGAACGGCGGGGGGCGTGGCATCGTTGGCATTGGCAACAAATCACTTTAGTTGTGCGTGATAAATTGAGTTGTTGTGTTTTGCGTTAATTGGGGCAATTTCCAGCGAATCTAGAGAGAGAGGCGGAAGGCAGACCCCATTCTCAACCCCAAACCCCTCAAAAGGAAAAATAAATACATATATGTGCATACATATATAGTACTATATGTTATATCCACACACATGCGAGACGTGCTGGAGTCGAAAATTAATATTGTAACAGAGTCCAAGGATGACTGTTGACCAACGTCGGAGAGCTGACCGCCATATTAAGGAGGCAGCACAAGGACAGCACACGGCGCGTGTCAAATGTCAGTCCAAAAAAAAAAAAAAAAGTCACAGGATAACGAAAAACAACAAAAAAATAAAGGACCAAAAAATAAGCGAAAAAAAAACGAGGAGAATAAAGCCAGGCTATGCCGGTCACGTCGCACGTTCAAAATGCCACAGATGTCAGCGGTGGCGCAACAAGATGCCAAAAGGCACTGCAAAAAAAATCTAAATAAATTATAATAACTAAATTCAATAACATATATAATATCTGTTAGGAATCCATAACATATTTATAATTATTAATGGAACAAACTTTCTTAGTTTTCTTAGTTTATTAATAACTTTGTGAAATACTTTTCTTTCAGTGCCTTGAAGCGCTGAAATCTGTGATCTGTTGATGAGATTGTGTCACAGCCGCCAGACGAGCGACAGCTTAACTAAGGTTAAGCCCTGGGTTACCCCTCACCTCAAACCCCCTCCCCCTATCCTCACCCCGTCCCCAACACCCACGCACTCACAGATACAAATCTCACACACAGATACATAAGCATCCATAAGGATGCTGGGGGTTTGAGTGTCAATGACAAGAGTACTTAAGAGATTTTCACATCGTTACAAAGAGAATTGGGATAGAAATTAAAATTAATGCTTTCGCTTGTCTCTCTGGCTCTTATTTATTTTGGCCCAACAGAAGTTGGAGCAGGAGCAGGAGCAGAAGGACCTCTCATTTGGATTCGGCTTTGGCTTTTGGATTTTATTTTATTTATTTATTCGCCACTGATTATTATGCCTTTGTGCGGACCACAAAGAGGTCAACGGAATTTGAGGAATTTTTGCTGGGAAATGGGAAAAGCCAATGTACTGCTGTGTAAATTGATATGAAAAATCAAAAGAATGCTTTTATTTTCTTATGTGAAGATTTTTGAAATTATATTTCGCTTTTGTGGTTTAAGGTTTAGAAGGGAAAATAAATAAAGAAAATGTTTTAGGGGTAAGGAAAATCACTTTTAGAAAGGAATACATTATATATATTATGTGAAGATTTTTCAAATTATTTTTTAGCTTTTGTGGTTGAGATTTGGAAGGGAAAATAAATATAGAAAATGTTTTTGAGGTAAGGAAAAATCACTTTTAAAAATAAATATATATAAGAAATTTCGAATTTTAATAACTTAAAATTTATTTAGATTTCCGGGAGCTATATTTCTGATTATTCCATAATATATGAGAGGAGATTTTCCACCTGGAAAACCGAAACCCAAACCGTAAACCAAACAATTGCCAAAATTCGAAGCAGTCAAGCCAAAACTCAAAACCGCAATTTGGCGGAAATCCTTCCTCCTCATTTTCGTTTTTTTTCGGGGTCTCTCCAACTCGAATCCCTGAGAGGGAAATTTTTGGAAACGATCACAACATAAGCCGCAACCACATAATAGAGTTTTATTTACGAGGATATGACTGGGAGGAGGGGAGGAGGGGGAAAAGATACTCAACTCGAAATTTCTCGGATGGAGAGCGGCAGACAACGGGATTAAAAAGCGCTCGCAAAATTGGCAACATGTTTAATAATTATATTTTGTGAATGTGCTTTTGTTGCGAGGATGTGCTGTATGCTGTACAACAGGGAGGAAGACGTGAAGGACGAAACCTGGAGACAAGGCAAATATGTTTTTTGACAAAAACACAGCACACGGCGCACAGAGCACACATGTTGACAGCCCCACCAAACAGTTCCACTACCAAAAGCCCCCCTTTTCAAATAGCATAAAACAACCGCAGCACCGCAGCAACATTTGACGATGACTACCCCAGGCACTTTCCCACACCCATACACTGGAAATTTAATTTTTATAAAATTAAAAATACAAAAAACTGCTGCAACTTGTCTAGGAAACATTTTTATTTCACATGAAAATTGATGTGAAAATTGAGTGTGACTATAAAAATATTCTTAAAAAA
Organism: Drosophila setifemur; assembly: GCA_021224005.1. Lineage (NCBI taxonomy): Eukaryota > Metazoa > Arthropoda > Insecta > Diptera > Drosophilidae > Drosophila > Drosophila setifemur. Next base: position 6,179,602 of record JAJJHY010001290.1, read on the forward strand.
TCAAAAATGGTACAAAAGTTTAATATATTTCAATTAAATTAATTTCAAAACACTAATTTCATTATTTATTCAATTAAGTTTTATACATTTTATGCTTCTATTATTCGAATTTCTCCCAGTGTGTTCCTGTCTCTTTTTGGCGCTGCCTGAGTGACAAGCGCCTTATCATTAAGGTAAGCAGGATTCGCAGGAGCAGGAACTGCTGCTGCTGCAGGAGGTGGAGGAGGAGGAGGAGGTAGCTACAGGAGCCACAGGAGCAGTTGTCATCATCATCATCATCATCATCATCATCATCATCACGGTGGCGTCAACAACCTCGAAAATTCGTTGTTGTCTGCTTTTGGCACAGACGTTGCCAACAACCCAAAAAACACACACAAAATACAAAATGCAAAAAAAAAAGGAAAACCAAAACCAAAAAAATGAAAACCAAAACCGAGAAGGTAAAAGATGGAAAACACTAACACACACGTGTCGTATGGGCCACTTATGCAAAAAAGGTAGAAACAACAATCGACGTGCCGCATTGACAATGCCAGACGCTTTGCATCAGTATCTGTGTGTGTGTGTGAGATCTGGTGTGTGCTGGTGTGTGTGTGTGTGTGTGAGCGATGACTGATGAGCGACATGTGTGACACAGAACACTGGAAAAAACAAATACCAATGGAATTTGGGAGGATCACAAGGTCTATTGTGTAAAACTTTCTTAACTAAATTTCTTTGAACTAGATCCAAAACTTAAAATTAAAATTGTTGTATTTATATATTGAAAACAATGCTACAAAAAATCATGAAGTTCTGAAAAACACATAAGGAAATTAATTATTAAAGTAGGCAATTCATATTTTTTTTAATTTCCAAAATCTATTTTCTGAACCAGTTACAAGATTTCAATTAAGAATTGTTGAAATTATATATTATAAATATATGAAGTCCTAAAAAACTTCATAGGAAATTAATTATTTAAACCATAAACGATTTATATTTTTAATAAATTTTATAACTCTATTTCCTCGAACTAGTTACAAGATTTGAATTTAAAATTGTTATAAAAATTTATTATAAACATACTACAAAAAATTATAAAGCTCTGAAACACTCCTTCGGAAATGTATTACTTCAACCATGAACCATTCATATTTTGTAAAACATTTCTAACTCTATTTCCTTAAACCAATTATAAGAATTTTATTTTAAATTGTTGAATTTATATATTATAAACGTATATGAAGTCCCGAAAAACTTCTTTGAAAATTAATTATTCAAACCATAAAATATTTTTCTCAAGCTAGTTACAAGATTTCAGATAAAATTGTTGTATTTATGCATTATATATACCAAAAAAATTCTTTAAACTTCTATAAAACTCCTTCGGAAATTAATTAATTGAACCATATTTAATCACATACCAGTTTTTTTTATTAACCTTAAAATAATATCCAAAAAATTAATATTCAAATGAATATTTAAGTACAGATGCATAAATTTGTTAAAGTGCATTAGCACATCCCAAGTTTGGAACTGCATTTCCAGTTTTGGGGCCATAGCTCATCCCAATATTGGCCATAAGGGTGTTGTTATCGAAGGGCCAACAGCGACGGCAGTAAAAGCAGGGAAAGTAGAAATAAAACATAAGGCCAAGACACCAGCAAAAACCAACTCCCAAATGGCGGACAATGTGATTAAACCAAATAATGCAGAAAAAATCGGAAATAATCAACCAACACCATTAAAGTTTAGCAGCAAGAAATTAAATTTAATTTAATATATCTCACCTTAGTGGAATAAATTTAGGAAGTCAGGAAAGAGTAACAAAATCTATTGCTGAAAACCAAATTAAATATTGCGATCTTCCAAAAAATCAGAAAACTCCTCCGCAAAGTAAACAGAGAGAAAAAAACTGTCAGCTAATGGAAGGAAGTTTACTTTAAACATTGAATTTCAGAGCGGTTCAGGGGGTACATCACTCAAAATTCCACACATGTTTCTATATCTCAGCTATCTTGTGTGTGTTTTTTTTTTTATACCATATATATTTGACCATTTGAAAAAATCGGAAATGGAAAAAGAAATTAGAAGGGGGATGTATTGTATGTGTGTTGGCTAAAAGCAAACATATTGTTTGCCTTCATTTCGGTTGAATGTTATTTGCTGCGGCTGCTGTCTATTTTCGGTGGCTCTTTATTGCCCAATAAATCAGAATTTATTTGCAACAACAAACGAATTAAAATGTTCAATAAATATATTTTCAAGAGCCCCGAACCCCGAACCCCGAACCCTTAACCTCCCCAACCCCTCTTCTAGCCATTAAGTTGCCAATAAGTCTGGAGTCTTAGTCTTAGCCATATCCTTATCACAAACGAAAACATTCACTTTGAACGCAGCTACGTGAGCCGAATTTTTGTGGCTCAATCAGTAGCAACAACAACAAAAAAAAGCATACTAAGATACAATCGAATAAAATAAATAAAACATAGAGGGCGAAAAAAAAAGAAATCTATTAAAAAATTATAGGTTAATACGCTGGGCAATTTATGGAGCGACGAAAGAAGAACAAATTGTCCACACGTGAGACAATCAAAGTGGCATAAACCAAGCCCTTGGCTAATAATAAACAGGAGCTGTGCCCTGTATCTTATGGATACTCCCTCCTACCCTCTGATGATATGTTGGCCAGCCCTGACATATGCGTCCCCAGGGTACCATCGATAACTTAAGGCGCCGGGGCAAGTGCACAAAATGACAAAAATTCGAAAATTCCATTTATTTCNGAGAAAACACCAGCCCAAAAAAAAACACCAAATAAATGCAAATTTACTACGAATATGCTGCAGACACAATTTAGCATCTACGAGTACATCTTCCCCCTCTACGCCCTCAATATAGAAAATATATCCAGAGTTCGCATTATATTCGCAACTTTATTGTATCGACATTTGCCCCAAAGCTGCTGCAAAAAAAAATGGGGGAAAAAATTTAGGAATGTGAGGTTGACTGAAAAATGGGGTAAGTTTTAAACTGATCGAAGTCTTTGGTATCCTAGAAAACTTAGTTTTAGTTTTTAATATAGCTAAAAATATTTATTTTTGAATTTTAAGTAATTTAATGACTCCCAGAAACTGTTTTTTTGTTTTTCTATATAGTTCCAAACATTTATTATTTATTTATGATTTATTTACTGACTCCCAGAAAGTGTTTGTTATTTTTCTATATGGCTCCAAACATTAATGATTTAATTATGATTATTTTAAGGACTCCCTAAACTGTTTTTTATTTATTTAAAATTATATTTATATATGTTCCACCTAAAAATTAAAGCCTTCTTTTGTATGCAACCGCCCAAAGCTATTGGAAAACTCTTCATTAGATGTATGAAATATTTCCGCACACTTGAAGGGGAAACCCCAATTTTAACCTTAACCCCAAACCCAAACCCTCCCCAACCCTACCCTAACCCCAACCCTGACCCAACCCCAACCCCAACCCCTACCCAACCCCTACCCAATCCCAAGCCCAAAACCCATTCCATCGAAATTGAAAACAGTCTAATATACCCACGGAAAGTGAATGGAAAAAATAAGCTCCCTTGAACAATCGATGCTCCCTTGGACTCCCGACTGACTGATGGCCACTAATTAACTAAGCCGGTTTCCCCATACCCCCCCCGGAACCCGGGCAAACAAATTGCTGACATTGAGCTGACCCCCAGTTGCTCATCGGCTTTTTTGTCCGCTTCTGGCGTGGGAACCACTTGAAAATCAAATCAAGCGTTCAACTGTAAATCACAATAAATAATAAAAAGCAACAACAAATAATGGTTGAGATGAGGAGATGTGGAGATGAGGAGGAGTTTCATCCATCGAATGCTTTACACGGACGCCCCATCATATTTTTCACTTCATTGTGTTTCCGGCAATGACGACGACGACTCAATTCCCGTAGAGAAATTCCACCCAAACCGGTCAACTCCATCCCCTGGATATTGTCCTCCTGCTGGTTTTTGTTGTTTGCCCGCCATCGACGTTGCTTTTGTCAAATGTCGAGTGTGTCCAGCAGCAAAAGAACAAGTCGTTCATAATACAACAACAACAAAAATAAACAAGAAAGGAAGGCTAGCTTCGGTACCCGAAGCTTAGAATACCCTTGCAGACCAGTTGCCTTTAAACTGATCCATCGATTGTATGGCAGCTTTAGGATATAGTGATCCGATCTTTGGTTTTTAAATTTCTAAAAAGGCTTTAATGTCTTTGAAAACTGTTTTTCTCAAGAATGAATGAATTGTCTTAAAAAATACCAGAGTTATGCTCAATGACCCATTTTCTCCTATCGTTCCTATGGCAGCTATAGGATATAGAGGTCCGATTTTTATGAAACTTTCAGGATATGTAAAAAATTGCTATTAAATAGAGTTTACCAAAAAATAAATAAATTATCTTGAAAAATGACGAAATTTTGTCACTTTTTCCCAATCGTTCCTATGGCAGCTATGTGATGTAGTGTTCCGATTCCGGCCGTTCCGACTTATATACTACCTGCAACAGATTGAAGAGTTGGTGCAAAGTTTCAGCCCGATAGCTTTAAAACTGAGGGACTAGTTTACATAGCAACCGACAGACGGACAGACGGACAGACGGACAGACGGACAGACAGACGGACAGACAGACGGACATGGCTAGATCGACTCCGCTGGTGATGCTGATCAAGAATATATATACTTTATAGGGTCGGAAATGTCTCCTTCACTGCGTTGCAAACTTCTGGTCAAAATTATAATACCCTCTGCAAGGGTATAAAAATAGAGAAGAATAAAAGTCGAGGAGATTTCTTCCAGAAGAACGGAATTAAAACACCCTTGCAGATTAAGGATCGTGAGTAAAAAAAGAGGATTAATTTGAAATGGTAAAGAAAATTCCATCTTCAATATTTACAAATTATAAAGTAGTACTTGATAGTACAAAATATATATAAAACAATATTTGTTTATTATTTAATATGGTTTAAAAACCTATTATATTACATTTCTTAATTACATTTTTAACTCCAAGCTTTAATTTATAAAGTGGGCCCTGAATCTAAAAAATATTCAGCTTATTGCTAAAATTTTAAATTATGATTAAATAATAATGAGGTGACTTTACAATTTTTAATATAAATGTAAGTTTAATAATTAAATATACAAAATTAAGCTCCATTATTTAAAGAGTATAATGAAACCCCTGAAATGTTCACTAGGTAAAATAATATTTTGTTTATTTGTAAGAATTTTAATTTATTATTTAATTGTAATAAAAGGATTGAAAACCGTTTTTCAAAATTGTAATTTTTGTAATTAAATTTAGAACTTCAAACCATAATATATAAAAATTATAAAGTAAGTCCTGAAATGTTCTTTAAGTGAATAAATATTCTGATTAGTTGGAAAATTCTAATGTATTGTTTAATAATGATTAATAATAATAATGATAGCTAAAGAACGTTTATCAAAAATGTGTTTGTAATTTAAACAAATTCAGTTAATTTGTAAAATTTGTATTTATTATTTAATATAATTAAAGGTATTAAAACAAGTATTTAAAAAATGTTCAAATATTAGGAAATGACATAACATATTACATAAAAAATACAAAATTAAATATATCCCTAAAAAAAACACATTATTATAATTTGTAAGGGTATTAGATAAAATCAGTATGACATTCCTCTGTCAAAACACAAACCAGATAAATATGCGAATAAAAAAAAAAATAATAGGGGAAAGGGAACAATGCGAATCGAAATGAGAGTTGGGGAATCGAGTCGCATCGCATTGCATGATATATACAGAATGGACTGAACAACAGTTTATGACGCGCTTACGTAATCTCCCCTCCCCCAAAAAAAAAGTGGAAAAAATCCAGAAAAAATCCAGAAAAATTCTGAAGAGGGGAATACATTGACCATTTGGCTGCTGGATTTCGGATGGATCCATTCAATTGGTTCGAATTCAATAGACACTCGCGGCTATTTGCTCCACATCCACAACCATATTCACAACCATATCCACATCCTCTGTGGAAATCCGCATCCACAGTCGTAACTCGTTCGAAGCAGGAGAATTATTATTGTATTATTTTACTCCCCTCTCTCCACCCCCTCCTCGATATTTGCTGAGATTTCTTTGTTCGGGTGACACAGCCCAAAAAAAAAATCAAAGGGTGAGTAGTTTTGGGATCCCCCAATCCGAATCCGAATCCAAAACCTAAACCTAAACCAAAACCAAAATAAAAACCCAACCCTCATGAGCTTATGCAATCGCTGCGTAATAAGACGGAAATAATTTGTATTGTTCTGCTCCAGGAGCTGAGAGAATCCTTGGGCCCCGGTCCTTTGTATTCCCTTTTATTTGCTGGTGTTGGTCTTCCTTCACAAACAGATATATATATCTATATATACCCCAAAAAGGGGGGAAAGGGAGGGCTGTAAAAGGGGAATATTTTCACGCCCTATAAATTGCATTGCATCTGCAGGATTTATGATTTATTGGGGGGATTGTACTCTAAGGTGTTTTTCAGATAATGTCAAAAACCAAATCGGTTTCACTTGCATTCCTAATCTTAAGAAATTGATTTGTTTTTCTGGATTTATATTGCACATTCTTCTGTTTCATTAGGCTAAAGGTATGTAATAATTTCTAAGATTTCTGGATTAG
>JAJJHY010001290.1:6216456-6227482 GCA_021224005.1 Drosophila setifemur
AAAATCCAGAAAGAAGAAAAACCAAATTACCGCATTTGAAAAATAAATACGCAAGCAAAACGTGGATTAAGTACAGTGGGCGAAAGTAAATTCGCAGAATTATTAGTTATGAGATTTTTGGGAAATAGATATTTTGGAATTTTTAATCAAATAAATTTTTTTTATAATTATTTTATTTCTTATACATTTATTGATGACCCTTTATTTTGTTTGTTGGTTGGCTTTTAAAATAAGTTTCCGAAAATATATTTAACTTAAGGACTTTACCCCACTGTGCCCCATCTGCAGTGTAAATAAAAACAAAAACCGTCTGCAGGAAGATTTTTATACTATATTTCCTCCTTCGAGGATGTGTTCTAATGTCTCAATGGGTGAGTGTGTTTTGGGTGCACAAGTGCTGGCGCAGTTACTTAAATGCCCGTCTCCTCCCCTGGCACCCAACCCCTAAAAACCACCCCCCTCCAAGGCCACCCCCTGGTGGGATGCCACCGCTTATCCCACTGCTAAATTAATTCAAATTAATTCACTCGCGTCGCAGATGTTTCGGCTCAAATTTTATGCGCGAATTTCGTTTTACACCAAAACCATTTGGCGGCCAAGGTGGAGTCAACAAATTCGTTGAATTGTTCAGTTAAGTTATGGGTAGCCGGGGGAGGGGGAGGGGGAGGTGGGTTAGCTTAACATTTGAGGTATGCAAAATGCATCTAGAACAAAATAATGCTTCTGAATATGTCGCATCCGTAGTTTGTGGTTTGGTAATTAAATATTCCTTTTAAATATGGGAATTTAATATAAGAATATATCTAATACCTAAATTATATATCTATAAATTATTATATACCTAAATTAATTCCCTGTTAAATTAAGTAGTAGGCCAGAAAACTACTTTATTTTATTTAATAAAACTAATTCTTTTGCAACCTCCTCTAATTTTCTTGGAAATTCTTTAGGCCTTCTTCCTTCATTGGCCAACTATTGTTAGCCTGCCTTCAACCGGGGAAATTGGGAAAAACAAAAGACGGGAAACTGGGAAAAACGAAATAAGAATAAGAAAAGGCGAGAAAACCAAAACAAAAGACGAAAGGCGCAAAAAAATTCCGTTGTTCCCGAAAATTGAACTTCAATTTCAATGAATGACGCAACGCAGGAAAAGAAAGTGCGGGGTGAAAGTTCTAGGGGGAAGGGGGAGGGAGTGGTGGCACAAATGCGTTAATTCCATTTTCTTAATTAAATGCACAAACAAAATCACGGAAATGAAAAATAAAATCCAAGTCTTTTACACTCAATGATTTGTTTTCATTAAAACAAGAAATTCTCATTAACAATGGCAATGACAGCGAACAGAAATGGATTGTGTGGGTGGGGGGTGGGCTGGGTGGTTGTAGTGGGTGGCTACAGAGTCGTCGTCAAAGGGGGCTGGGAGTTTATACCCTCAAGATAGAAACTATACTTGAAAATGATTGATATTTTAAAAGAGTTATGAAAAATAGATTTTAAAAAAAATCCCATTCATTAAAGAGACCTTCCCCCCTCAAAAACAAACCCCTCGCCATCCCTGGTTTTTGTGTTTTTTTATTTAATATATTTTTTAAGGGACTGTAACCGCCGATGGGCGACGACGACGAAAGCAAAATTCACAAAGATTGAAGGCGACGCTTCGCTTCTCTTGGCCATTGTCCTGCTTATCGCGGCTGTTCTTCGAGTCCTTGGTGTTTTTATCGTTGTTGGTGTCCTTCCTATTTTTATTGTTTTTGTTGTTGCTATTGTTGTTGTTGTTATTGTTGTTGTTGTCAATGGGCGCGCACTCACAAAAGCGCGCCACATTTTAATTGCCAGCAATTGTCGCCGCCGCCGTCGTCGTCGTCGCAGCTGCTTCTGGCCCTTCGAGCGCAGCCTTAGTTATTATCCTTATTGTTGTTGGCAGGATCTAAACCCCTACTCCACCCGCCCCCCATCCCCTTAACCCTCGCAGCAAGCCACTCTTAACCCCGCCCAGTTTTTCGGCGAAAGCGTCAGAATTTATGACATACTTTTCAGCGCAATTGTTGGCGCGATTTACGCGCCTCCTTTTTGTTCGCCAACCCATCGCGAATTTTCCCTTTCTCCATTGCCAGTCCCCCATTTTGGTCCACCCTACTCCCCCCACCCAATAACAATTAGCTTGTTTTTGGGCAGCTGCCGAGTCAATCAATAAAATCGGTGGAATTTTCCAAACATTTTCCATAGCATACTTATTGGAACTCTTAATTGAACGCGCTCGAGTTCCCCAGCTGAAAATTAAATTGAAGAAGGCTCAATAGCCAGGAAATTTTAATTGGTACGCGCAAAAAATACAACCTTAAATGGGATAATATTAAAAAATACATCAACACTTGAAATAAATATTTAGGGAGATATTTAATCACATTTTTGAAGGAATAGAAAATGAAAAAATTAATCCAACTTAATTGCAACTAACCATAACTTCTGAAAATAAATATTTAGGGAAAGTTTAAAGCCTATTGTTGAAGGAAAATAAAATTAATAAATATCGAACTTAATTTTTAGCTATCCATACCACTTAAAATAAATATTTAAGGAGAGATTTAAACGAATTTCCAAAGAAATACAAATCGAAAAAAATAACCAACTTAATTTCAACTAACCATATAACTTCTGCAAATAGTGCATGATATTTAAATGTTTTTGATTCTGTCTTTTATTAATTGAATGCTTAATCAAAAACCAGTTATGTAAATTTTTTATAAATATTTATTACGCTTAAGTTTAATTGTTAAATAATAAGCAAAAAGTGTTCAGATATTCGAATTACACAATTTAACAGAAGTCAAAAAAGATAATTTCTGTGGCTTTTATATTATGTGGCTTTGAATGATACAACTTAAATTAAATAACTTAATTGAATCTTCAACATTCTCAAAATTAAAAAAAATAAATTAAAATTGAATTTTCAACATTCTTATATTAAAATCCCTTTCTTTATAATTGTATCCCCTTAAACTAAAAGAAAGAATGATTTGCGAATACAAAATCCTGGGCGCATAAATCTTTAATCCGTAAATCCGTAAATCCGTAAGTACCGAAATCCAATAAACTAATAGGTAAGTCTGACGTATCTTGAAAGGCATTTTTCATCGCACGATTTGCTTGGGGTTGGGAGGATATAATCTCCACCACTTCAACTGGCGATCTCGGTGATTGTTTTTCAATTGTCAAATTTTAAGCTTTAATTCCATCGCCCCCCCCTGCTCTCCCTATATCTCCCTCCCCCTTCCTCTCCGTCTATCTCTCTATATAAATGTATATGTCTCACTCTCTCTCTCTCTCTCGGCTATCTCCCTCTCTCTTTTGCTCTCTACTGAACTGCATCCACTTGGGGCGGCGACTGCAATGGATGAACAAAAAAAAAACGGGAAAAAAAGAAGAAATTGAGGACTGTGAACAGAACTAAAAAAAAATACCGCTAATCGTACAAAATGGCGGCCAGGACAACGGCGAGAAAAGGGAGAGAGAGAGAGAGAGGGAGGGAGGGAGGGAGGGAGGAGACACCATTATTTTTTCTCTCTCTGTTTTTGTTGCGTACCCCCTCCATTTTTTTTTACCGTTCTTTTATGGCTCTCTCTGTCGACGTCGCTGCTGCTGCTGCCGTTGCTGTTGCGTTTGCTTTTCCTCCGATTTTCTCCGCTTTTCTCCGCTTTATTCTTTGTTTTTTTTTTTTGCGAATTTTTTTTTGTGTGCACTTTTCCTGGGAAAAATGGACCCGCCTTCTTTTTCTTTTCCAGTATTATTTCACCTATCGGAACGTTTTGCACTTGCAGCATTGCATTTGCGTGTGAGAGGGAGAGCGCGATGTGCGGTTGGAAAGAGAGAGAGATACAGTTGCGCTCTTCTTCCATCTCTCTCTCTCTCTCACTCCCTTTCTCACTCTCTCCTGCTCTTCCTTTGTTTAGCTTTCTCTTTTTCTCTCTTGGGGCCGTTTTCCCTCTATTTCTCTTTCGCTCTTTCTCTCTGACCTGCTCTGCTGCATTTTCAACGGCCTCCTTCCGCTCCTTCTCCTCCTCCTTCTCTCTTTGGAGGCTGTTTCTCCATGCTCCTCCACTTGCATGTGTGTGTGTGTGAGAGAGTGTGTGTGTTGGGTGGATTTTTTCGTTGTGTTGCATTTTTTGTTGGTAGTTTATTCGATGCTTTTGTTGCGCTTTGCAGTCGCCTTTAAATTTGATTTCCTCTGCAGCATTTAGTGCGCACACACACACAAACACACACATGCATGCACGGGAAAACACACCTATGTGTATGTGCATGTGCATGTGCATGTAGAGATGCACTCAACAAAATAAGGAGTAATTGCATTAGAAGGTGATGTCGTTGAAAGGCTTACATAAATGTAAATTTCATCATTTATTACAAAAATAATTGAAATTTGTTATGGATAAATATTATGTACATATGTATATGCAACCAAAAATATTTCAAATACAAAACTAAATATTTCATTAATATAAATTATAATAAAAACACAATTTTATTAAACATTATTAAACAGAAAGTAATGTATTTCATTTACATCAACGTGACGTATACGCAATATTGCATATATTAAACTAGCTTTAGAAACATTAAAATAATGCATTTAAAAGAAAATTTTAATTATACAATATAAGCCATAATAAAAAACCAATATTTTTGCTAAATATAATAAATATATTAATGTAATACACGTTCTTTAAAAACAAATAATACCAATTCTAAGAAGTTAAATACCTAAAAAAAGAGAAAATCCAAAGCTAAGCCAAACGAAAAAAGGGAATACCCATTAAAAAGTCATATATTAACACCCCACCCAAGCCCCAATTTTTTTCTCAGTGATTTCGTATATCTATGGCTGACTTCAATTAGACCCGACCCGCTGCCATATCCCGTGCCCGCCTCCTTCTGTGGCAGGATAAATAATTTGCAACTCATTTCGTAGATGGTTTTTATGAATTGCCGTGCAATTTTTAATGAAATTTATCGCGCTTATCTGGGCGCATTAATCAAAAGCCCAGCCCGGCTAGGGGTGGGGGGGGGGGAAAGCCGGGCCAAATGGGCATAGTCTTTCGTTATCGGAACCGCGACCTCCAACAACAGCGAATAATAAAAACGACAACCCAACAACCAACAACCGGAGGGGAATATCTCCGGAAACCGACTGTTGCTCGCTAATTTAAACCAAATGAATTGGCACATTTTTCACTTTTTCGCCTCCTCCTCCGCCGGAGACTTCTCTAGAGAAAAGTCAAATGAGCAGAGAGGCTTCTCAACCTGAAACCCTGAACCCGAACCCGAACTCGAACCTTAAATCTGGCATCTGAAAAGGCACAGACAATGCGGCGCAGTCACTTAATCCATGGCCCAGGCGATAAAAATCTCGAAAATCCAACTTAAGTGTTAGGTAATTTATCTCACTGTTGTGTTTCTCCTCCTCTTATTCTGTTTTTTTTTTGCGACAATTTCTTTTGGGGATGGGGGGTGGAGAATGAGGGGGGGTGGCTCCCATTCTATTTGACAGTCAGTCATCGCACCGCGGGTGGCCCCAGAAAAGCCACAAATAAACCACGGGAAAATGCTGAACCAAAACCCACTCCAAAAAGAAAACCCCCCCTCCCAACCCCAACCCCCCTCTCAAAAAAAGCAGCCACTTCCGGCATCAGCTCGTTGTCAGTCATTTCGTGTTTGGCTTTCGATGAAATGATAAATGATGAAAAATGTTGCAAAAGATTTAAAATTATCCCGGGCGCGTTATCCTTGCTGCTGGTTGCTGCTGGTCCTTTGGAAATGAGCTTGCAAATACAGGGAAATCGGCAGGAGGAGAAAAAACGAGATAATGCCAAGGCAACCAAAATAAATATATATATATAGTAGAAAGATTTCCTCGCCCACGTTTAGCGGAAAATGAAAATTAGTAGCAGCTGAGACAAAAGCCAATTGCTGAAAAAGCTGTGTTTTTAATTTTTTCTTTAAGATAAATTGCACATTTTGCAATATAAAATATTAAATATTCGATTTATCACTTAAAAGTGGTTAAAAAATATCTTTTTAAAGGTATAATATTAGTTTATGATTGTTAAATTGAAAGCTTTCTTTCTGTTACTTTTCTTTCTGTTGTCCAAATTGGAATACTACAAGTTCATAATATATCTGTATAGGAACAGTAGGAAATAGAAATAAGCCTTTGTTATTTTTTTAGGATATTCCTAGCCTTGCTTTTCTGTTAAAATTTAAATATCATTTATTTTTAATTCAAACTAGTTTTAATGCCCTTCTTTAAAGGTTTTTAGCCTTATTTCAAACCTTTCTTTTATTTTTAAATTCTAATTTAATTAATTTAGAATTCATATTAAAACTNCACGTTTAGCGTGAAATGAAAATTAGAAGCAGCTGAGACAGATGGCAATTGCTGAAAAAGCTGTTTTTTTTAATTTTTTCCTCTAAGATTAATTGCACATATTTCAATTTAAAATATTAAATATTCGATTTATCACTTAAAAGTGATAAAAACAAAAATCTTTTCAAAGGTATAATATTAGTTTATGATTGTTAAATTTAAAGCCTTCGGTCTGTTACTTTTCTTTCTGTTGTCGAAATTGGAACACTAAAAGTGCATAATATATCTGGAATAGGAATAATGGAAAATAGTAAGAAATCTTAAGTATTTTTTTAGGATATTCCTAGCCTTGCTTTTCTGTTAAAATTTAAATATCATTTATTTTTAATTCAAACTAGTTTTAATGCCCTTCTTTAAAGGTTTTTAGCCTTATTTCAAACCTTTCTTTTATTTTTAAATTCTAATTTAATTAATTTAGAATTCATATTAAAACTACTAAACAAAGAATTGATTAATTATTAATAAACTAATTTTCCTATTTCCCTTATTAAATATTTCATTAAACTAGTAACTATTAAAAAACTCTGCAACTCTTAATCCCCAAATCGGATTTCAATTACCAAATTAAGCAATGCCCAAGTGGAGTCCAAGCGTTCCTATCTGAATGATCTGAGTGATTTTGTTTTTAGAAATCCATTAAAATGCTCCAACATTCAGTGAAACTATTTCTGCCCCGCCCCCAACCTCCTCCACCGCCCCCAATGGACTCTAGAAAATTTCCATTCATATTTCATATTTCCGACACCCTCAACTCGCTGAATGGATTCTTGAGTCGCTCATTGTTTGCCAGCATTTGCTGGAGGGGATTTGGGAGTCGGACTCGGACTGGGATTGGGTTTTGGGATTGGATGGGAGTGGACAGAGGATCGCCAGAGGATTGCAACCCTTGACTCGTACAATTGAGGTCAGTAAAAGAACCTTTTGAAAGAATTATTTGTTTTGGTTGTTTAGTAGAAACTACGTAAGAAAGTGAAGTTTAATTCTTAGAAAATTAAGACGTATCTTTTATAATGAACTATTGGATTTTAGCTGAAATGCTTTTACTTTATTTTGCTAATTTAATTCCAATAAATTCCTTGATTCCCTGTGCTAATTTCTTGACCCTGACTGTATTAACCCCGCTTCGATATGATTTCAACAGTTTTTCAATTGAGCAAACTGAACGCAAATGAGAAAATTGCTTTCTTATAGTTTTTGCTCCTCTCGCTACCTAAAAATGTTCATCCAACTTTTGTCGAATCAGTCGATTTTCCTGGGTGAAAATGGAAAATGGGTTTGAAGGGGGGCGGGGAGAGGTGGGAGAGCTTTTCAGGAGGGAATTCGAAGTTTTAAATAGCCATTAGCGAAAACGCTTATTAAAAATTTACATTTCATTCCACTTTACAGCTGAGCGAGCTGGAGAGAGTGCTGGAAAATTCATTTCCACACCCAGGACATCCAGCAGCACCACCCCCCACCCTACCCCCTTTCCAAACCCCTTTGGCAAAACCCCGCCCATGGCTTCCTGCCGCTCCTGATGGGGTTAAAATTTTCTGTTGTTGGATCTTTAGGTGTTCATGCCAAGTTAATTTAATAATAAAACTGAAATTTAATTCATTTGCGGATAGGCCAGACCAAGTCCTGGAGTCCTCAAGCTCCTTCTTCTCCCCAGTCCCTCTCTCTCTCTCTCTCGCTCTTAGTCCTGGCATCCAAAAAACTCCTGAGGGATAAACCCGAGACCAACTCGAACCCAATATAAATTGGCGCCTCAACTTCAACCATTCGTCTCTCTCCTCGACTCCGGCGTCTTTTCACTCGTTTTTAATAATATTTTCCAGTTATCTGACCTTTTTCTTCTCGCACAAATTGTTTTCTCCGTTCCGTTGGCCAGTTTTCCACTGCCACTTGGCTACATTTTCAATTGCCAGCGGCCAAAACAGGCAAAATAGAAATGGCTAAAATCGTGGAGAGACCGGGATTGGGTTTACACTGAGGGGTAAACCCTATTAAATGCTAGAATTTATTTATTTTTTAATAAAACATAATCAAAAGAGTCATTTAAATATTATTTATTTTCCATTTAAAATTATTTAAATATTTTCCCTGCATTTCAAAAATATTAAAAAACTAATTTCCCCCTTTTATCCTTCAACTGGAATTTCCTCAGTGTCTCTTGTTTAACTATGAGCTGAAGAACCGGTTTAAAGGACTTGCATTTCCTCAGTGTGCCTTGTTTAATTATGAGCTTTAAGAGGACCAACTATCGCCGAGATACACTCTTTAGATACAGATACAGCCGAGAGCGCACTTGAGAGCGCTTTAAGAGGTCGCAGAGGAGAGGCCCCTAAACAACCCGAGAAACCCGAGAAACCCAAACCCAAACCCAATCCTGTCGCTTTGCATAAATTTCGGGACAGGAGACTGGAGTTGGGAGCACCGAGATGGAGAGCTCCAGGAACACTTGCCAGCAAATTGAATTGCGTACAACTAACCGCCGAATGCGCGCCGCACAATTAAGGTTGAGGTTTTATAGCCGCCGAAGCTGGCGGAGCTCTGTCGATGGGTGAGTCTCCGGGTTGCCCAATCCCCGCCAGAATCATCATCCCCCCATTCCCGTGGATAAATCTGCGGGTGGCAGCTGTCAGTGCGTTAGTCAGGCGCTGTCAGTTCGTCTCGGGTTTTTCGCTGCCGGGGACAGGACACATCCTCAACCAGATGCAGATCTAACCAGACCTCCTCCTCCTCCTCCTCCTCCTCCTGCAGAGAAATCCCACAATTTATGTGGCACACACCTGTATAGTCGAGGAGGTGTATCTCTGTTTTTGGATCACCGAAAGCATAAAGCATATTCTTCCGAAAAGGCAAAACAAGGAGTTAGTTAGCTCACAACACATTTCTCGTATTTATGTGCAAACTGCACATGAAAAACAAATCCTTGGAGGGGAAATTCAGGGATTCGAAGATAGGAATACCTAGGAAAATAATGTGAAATTAAATTAAATAATTTAAATAACTTTTGGCTACTTATTTCAAGGGGAATATAATTATTTTGTTAGGGAGAAATATCTAACGTACATATAAAAGGAAAGTAACGAAAATATTCAAGCAAAATATGTATACAAAAATACTTGGAAATATATTTAAAACTTTAAATAAATGAAAAACAAAATTTCAGTTATCTTAATAAAATATTTACCTGTATTCTTAATTTTTCTATTAACCAGATAATTTAATAATTTAAGCTATTAATATATATAATAAAATGCATTTATTTGGAAACCATTTTTACGTTTGCTTGGAAAATATTATTAATTTAAGCAATTAATTTGTATAATAAAATGTATTTATTTATACAAAAATACCAATTTTATTTCCATGCTTAAATCTGTGTTTTTTTATTGTTTGTAATAGTTAAAAAATATCAATTTTATTACCCCACTTTAAATTGCAACTTTTGGTTTAAAAACATAATTTCCAAATATTAATTATAATAAATAGTTTCAAAGGTCGACCCGGTGTTTTGGATGGTTTTCCAAAAAAAGCAACCACAGCAACTGGGAAACTAAGAACACGGCACCAGGACAACAGCCAGGACATTGCAGGAGCAAAGGAGCAGGAGGAGGAGTAGGAGGAGGAGGAGCTGTAAGGCCACGTCGCAAACGCTTTTTGGCCGCACAACAAAATTTGATTTGTATTTCTGTGGTTTACCTTTGCCCCGCCGTCGCCGCAGCATTTCCATTCCCATTTTCCATTCCCGGACAGGACAGGCAAATCCAAGAGAGAGTGGTTCGGTGTCCCGGTGGCTCGGTGGCTTGGTGTCCCGGTGGCGGTTGGGTGGTGTCAGTAGTGTCAGTGGCACCTGGACCCGCCGCCAGCTTCAGATGCTGAGGTTAGAATGTAAAATGCACAGAATGGATTGTGCGGCTAACCGGAACAATTAAGGAATTTTCCCGGACCCGGTCCCGGACCCGGACCCGGGCCAAAAACTGTCCTCACGGATCTGCAGTTACCAAATTACGAATGCCACATGGAACTGCCAGTGCCACTCGTTCCTCCCTCCTCTGAATAGCCAGGCACCTGAGAGCTGAGTCCTGAGAACCAAGAGCTGAGTCCTGAGACTCCTCATCCCCTTACTCCCCTTCATCCTCCCCTTCCCTGGGCAGCTGCCCTCCTCAAAAATGATTAAGTAGATTGCAATGACTAAATTCTGGGCAGGACGACAGGACGACAAGACGATGACACGCTGGCCCAGGACATGGCGAAGACGTTGCGTTCGAGGCGATAAAATGGAAAATATACACACCACCAAAAATATATAGCCGGCACTGAGAGAAAATTCACTAACATTAAATGAGTTTCAAAATTGAATTTTAATATTTTTACATATTAGAAAAAGTGGAGGAAACTTGATCTAAAAATATTTCTAAAAATTGTTTTAAATTTTAAGTGACTAGTTTTTCTTTCAGTGCGTGTAAGGGTCTTAGGAATATGGCGTGTTGACTTTGTTTCTTGGCCAAATATGTCTTGCATACGAAATTTCCATAAGCCCGGCGGAGGAGTTGTTCCTCTTCCGTATTTCATCGATATTATTCTGTGGAACTCAAATGCAACAAAGTCCGTCCA
>JAJJHY010001290.1:6244038-6276150 GCA_021224005.1 Drosophila setifemur
TAGAAACCATTTGAAACAGTTTTTTTTATTCATAAGAATATAATTAAATAATAAGAATATAATATGAAATAAACACGTATAAGAATATATTGAATAAATAAGAATATGATATGAAATAAACAATCTAAGAATATATACAAATAAACAGAATATCAAAATTAAAAAAAATAACTTTAAATATTTCACAAAAATAAAAGAAACCATTTGAAAAAGTTACGTTATTTATACGAATATATACAAATAATAACAATATAATATAAACCTCAAGAAAATAACTTAAAATATTTTACAAAATACTCTAAAAAACATTTGAAACACTTAAAAAAAAGAACCCTTAGATATGTAAGTGCTTGTTAAAGTCTTGTTAAATCTGAAGGATATTTGTTATTGACGGCCACTTAACCCACTGAATCCTGGGAGTCCACTATAAACCACTGTAGTTGAACCCTCCCTCCCTCCCCTACTCCCTCCCTCCCCACCTATCCAATCCCCAAATCTGAGTCGGAATTCCTCCGCCAAAACGGACTCTATTAAAAATGCCTACAAATGCGCTTAGCAGGCGAAATAAATCTCCATATGGTAAGATGACAGCTCGGAATAGTAATGTGGGTATGGGTTCTGGATATAGGGAATTCCGATTCCGATTCCTACTCCGATTCCTATTCCGATTCCGATTCAGAGCAGATCTGGCTGTCACTTAAAAGCCATAAATAACTCATGCCCCGTTGCTCATTTCGATTCCTGTCGATAGCTATCGCCCAGCTAGAGATTTGTGACTACATCCTCCTCCTTCTCCTCCTAGTCCTAGTCTTCGCCCTCCTCCTCCTCCTCCTCCTCTCGATTCCAAACCCAATTTTTCGCCCTGATTTTATTTGGTCAGTGGCAGCAGGAGCAGCTGACGCCACTCACATGGCCTGGAGAAAAATATAAAAAAAATTGGAATGGGATCGAAGAGGTTTATCCCAAAAGATAAGCGCGAGTCGAGTGAGGTTTTTCTTTTATTTTAAAGATTTTTTATTAAATACCAATAAATGATGGCTTGAATATTGAAAATATTAAAAATAAGAAGAGAATTTAGTAATAATTAAGCTCTCCTGTTTATAACATTCAAATTATTATTGTTTCTTGAACATTTGTTATATTATTTATAAATTTATCTATTACATTTCTAGCTATCTTTTTTGTGTAATTTTTTAATGAATGATACTTTGTAAAAATCTTCTTAATAAAAATCTCAAAAAGGTGATCGATTTAAGGTTTTTACTTAATTTTCAAGATTTTTATTAAATACCAATAAATGCAGACCTGATTTCTATATAACTTTTAACTTATAGAAAATAGTAAAAATAAGAAATATGAATTTATCTATTACATCTCTAACTATGTTTTTTTTTAAATTTTATTTATGAATGCAATTTTGTTAACATATTTTTTATAACAACTCAAATTAGGTACTATTTTTTTTATTTTTATTAAATACCAATAAATGGTGATCTAATTTTTAAAATATAGAAAATATTAAAATTGACAACAGAATTTAATTATGGAAAATATTATTAGTATTCCTTAAACATTTTTTTAACTTTATTTATGAAAATTCTAGTTGTGATTTCTACGCAATTTATTTAGGAATGGATCCTTATATAATTATAAGGTAAATGGTCAACCGTGACAAGTTTTCCAAGTGTACTTTTTAAACAACAAATGAAGTTTGGTTTAAAACTGGGCTACGACTTTTTAAACTGTTTTTGGCCTTATTTTTTGTTGGTTGGTTTTCTCCTTTTTTTTTGGTTTTTGGCTGCTTCGTGACTTTAATGCCGGATGTTCGGTGGAGGAAGTTAACTGGGTTTTCGGGTGGGGGTAGTGGCGTTATTTTTAGAAGGGGGGAAAGGACAGTTGTGATTTCACTAATTTGTCGTCGTGTTGACTGTCAAATTGGATGCCATGTGTGGGTGTCATTAATGTCAACCCCCGGTTTAGCGGGCAGACAGACAGTCGCACAAGAGACGACTCATTAATGCCACTCATCAAAACTATAACGAATGCTGAAGGGTCCTGGCTGGCTGGAGCTCCAGCAGCAACCCCACACATGCATATATACATATATATCCAGCAGATATCCTGGCACTATAAATTTGGGTTACCCTCCCGAAACAGGACACACACCAAACCCACATTCACAGACGGCGAGAAAATGTGTTTTTGTGCGGATGATGACACTGCTGATGGCATTTGTCGCCGATCTTCTCTGGCCTTTCACTCCTCCGTGTCCTTAGTCCTTAGTCCTCGGTCCTCAGTCCCCAGTCCTTGGCCCCCTTTTACCCCGTCATATAGGCATTCTGCCATTTTCGCGTAAATTGCTGCTAATTTTGTTTATCGCAGGACAATTATCCAAGCGAACGAACTGACAAATGAGCCGCACACTTGCCGTGGCCCCACAAAAAAACAAACACACACACACACAACTCGCAGGACATGTGTGAGCGGGCGAGGTCCTTTGTCCTTTGTTCGGGGTTAAGGTATTTGTTTTTGAAGGCATAAAGAGAAGCCATCGATTTGGGATCGGGCCAATAAAAGGCGAACCTAACCCAGAATAGATAAATACAAAAAAAAAACACAAGGGAATGAATGCTTTTAAAATTCTAGTTTATAATTTTATGACCATTTTTATGGGGTAACTTACAGAAATAACAAAAAAATTAAATTAAAAATTCACATAGGTTAGTTGGATGAAAAGTAATGCCACCGAATGTTCTCTAATCGAGGAGGTATATATTTTGTACAATATTTCAAATTCAATAATATTCGTTGTTTATTTTTAAAATCAAATTATTTTATCCTCAATTTTCAGCACTTTATTTCACCTAAAAATAAACAATCCAAAATGCAATTATAATGACTGAAAAATATGGGTATATCATTGTATTAAGTCTGCTTTTGATTTTTCCCCATTTCGTATTTGAACTTTAGATTAAGCCAGATGATTGAGCAACCAAATAGAATGTACTATGAAAATTCCCTAGCATTGTCCATTGAAATGCATGGGCAATTGTGGAAAAACAATCTTTACCTTTACCCCTCCCCCCTCCGCCACCCTTCGAATTTTCCAACCCCCTGCCACGCCCCTTAGGGCATTGCTACCAGCCGTTTAACACTAACTAAGCCGCTTACTTTCCCTCGGCGACTTTCTAATACAACAAAAGAAATGGAGAAAAAAGAAAAACGGGGGAAAAAAATCGAGAAAAATAATGCGATGTCCCATGGAGTAGGGGATGGGATGGGGTGGGATGGGATGGGATGGGTTCTCCTTCTCCATCCCAGCGGTTGGGTTTTTTGGGGTGGTGGCTGCTAAGTTAAGAAATCAAACAGCTGACATAAATAACATTTTAATTTAAATACGGCCAGGCAGGACCGGGCAGGACACAACAATATTTTTTTGCCGTTAAGGTAAGCAGAAGGTACAATAACAAGGACAACGGCCAGCAGCAGCAACAACAACAACAACAACGAAAAAATACATATTTAAACAGGATCTCGCCTGAGAAGCAAACAAAATTAAACAGCTTCAGCTACAGCTACAGCGAAGGGTGTGTGGGTGAATAAAAAAAAGAAAATATTACAAAAAAAAAACAACACACACACACACACACAAATAGAAAGTGGGAGAAAGTAGCCGGAGCCGGAGGAAGACGCGCACAGTCAACAGTGGGGAAGTAAATTTTATTTTAAAATAAATTTATCGCCTTATCCGTTGTCCACGGCAGCCGCGACAGGAACAGCATCAGCTCCCAGTTCCCAGCTTCCCAACTCCCAGCTTCCCAGCTCCAGGTTCTGCTCCAGCATCTGGAACAGCACGAGGCACCAGAGTCAAGTTTCGAGATGCTCTCGCAAAAGATACTTTGATTTTGATGGAGCATTTTGTCTATTAAAATAAGAAAGAAAATGTATTAAGAAAGGAATTAAATTTATAGGGAAATTACAAAATATTATTATATTTTACTAACAAACTTAAATCCTTATACATTTTATTATATTTTGTGGACATTTGTTTTTTAAATGGGGGAAAAGTATTAATATAATAAATGTAACTTTGACTCTTATATGCATATACAAAATCCAGAAAATGCTTGAAAATATTATATAAAACAATATTAAACTATCAATTTAAAATCAAGCTAAAAATGTATTTTTTAATTTTTATAATAATGAATATATATTAAACGTTTTTAATTATGTATTATTAAAATACCTAAACCTAAGAGTAAACAAGTATGCAATGTGAATTTAAATAAAGCTGCAAATGTTTTTTTGAATTTGTTATAATCCTAAAAAAATATAAATTATTTGCAATTATTTTTTATGAAGTACCTAAAACTGGAAGAGTATTCCCGTATGCTACATCCGAATGCAACATATTTTCTTCATATTTTTTTTTCAATACATATATTTTAGAATTTTTGCTCGTTTTGGTTTTGGCTGCACTGCCCCATAGCGGCAATTGCCGGACAGTCGGTGGAACACATGAGACCAGGAGGATGGTGGATGGAGAATGGAGGTTGGAGAATGGAGGCTGGAGTATGGCCTCCCGCTGGCAGCTGGACAAGGACAAGGAGGAGAACGAGGACACGACTGCGGATGTGGAGTCCCAGCACGAGAGCTTCATTTGAACGAAATGAAATCATAATGAGATTTTTGCGTTCGTTTTTTGTCGCCACAAAATGAGGGGCGAGGCCGGAGGAAACTGTGAATCTCCGCGTGGAATTGGGATTGGAAATGGTAATGCGATGGGGGTGGGAGACCCCAACAGAAGGAGGAGGCAGAGGTGGAGCTCTGGAGGTGGGAAGATACATCCAACGGAAGCAGCAATTGCCATTGCCATGGCCATGGCGTAATGACAAAAATTCATAATTGGATAAAGCAGCGGACGTGTCCTGTTGTCCCATCTAAAAACAACAACAACAACAACAAAATGGAAATAAAAGAGGAAACACGAGTCCAGATTGAAATTCAACAGATTTTAAGGGCAGCCATCTCGGAATTAGCATAACTTAACTTAATAGCCCCATCGAATTGTGCAAACACAATTCTGCAACAATTGCATTTTCTTTTGTTTTTCGATTATAATTGAAATTAACCAAAGGACATTCGTAAAATTCATAGTCAATAAATTAGAAGGGAAATAATTTAGCCAAATAACAAATTTAAGTATTCTTTATTTTATACACTTTATTTGAAATTTTGTAAAATGATATTTGATATTGAATTGTGTAAACCTTTCTGCAACAATTGCATATTCTTTTGTTTTGTTTTTTATTATAATTGAAATTAACCAAAGAACTTTTATAATGTTCAAAATTATGCAATATCCTTATTAACCTAATAACAAATTTAAGTATTATTTGCTCTATCCTTTTTTTTGTTTAATAATATTGAATTGTGTAAACATTTCTGCAACAATTGCATTTTCTTTACTTTTTATTATAATTGATATTAACCAAAGAACACTAATAAATAATAAAATCAATGAAATATTTGGGAAATAATTGATCACAATAACTAATTTATTTATTCTAGATATTTTTTAAAATATTATTAATTTCTAACGGCTATTAAATTTTAAGTCTCAAATAAATCTTTACTTTTCAATGAATTGAATAACTTCAAAATAAAGATTATTTTCCTATATTTTATTCCCTTTTAAATTGAATTAAATTTAAGTCCCCCTGTATTTCCTTAAAATCTAGTATTTAATTGTTTTGTTAAATATTTAAAGATAATTATTTTGAACGTAATTAAAAACCCATAAATGTGGAATAAGATGACGATGGGAAATCAAACCGAAATGTGGCTCATAAACCGCAATTTAATGGCATTCCCGGCAATTTGGCCCAGACTCCTGGATAACTCCTGCTCCGTGTCCTTAAGTGACTCTACCTCACTCCTTCCGCTCCTCCTGCTCCTTCTGCTCCTCCTGCTCCTTCTGCTCCTCCCTTTCCTGCTCTAATCCTCATCCTCATCCTCATCCTGCTCCTCCTCCTTCGAAATGGAGGCCTTCTGGCAATTGTGCACTTGATTGTTAGCGGCTTGTTGGGCAACCAACAGGGCGGAGCTTTAGGATCACGATCCCAGACCGCAATCCCGCTGCCATTTTTTTTTCTGCTCACCCATTGTTGTTATTGTTGGGCCATGGAAATGCCTGGCATTCGGATGCACTCGCGCGGAATCCGCAGCAGCGGCAGGAGCAGCAGGAGCAGGAGCAGGAGCAGAAGCAGCAGCCGGCAATCGAGAGACTTGACTTGAGAATGCACTTGACTCGAAATGAAAAAGAATCTGAATCTGAAAAGAGCACACAGCGGAGCAAAAAAAAAAATACAAGAAATGGCTGGGAAACAGAGGAGCACCCAACCACCCAACCACACACACACACACACACACACACAAAACACAACAATAAAACTCACCCACAAAAGGCAAATACAACAACAACAAAAAGTTGGCTCTCATTGCTTGGCCAAGAGATGTGCAGATTTTTTTTGTTTTTTAAATGGAAATCTATAGATTTACTGAATAAGAATATTGAAAAATAATTTAAGAATAAAGTGGGTATTGATTTCCTTTAATTTTTCATTGTTTCCAATTTTTTTTTTGTATATATTAAAACTCCTCAAAATGTATTCCCAAATAAATAGGCTTAACTGCTGCATTCCATATGTATTAAATATAATTGATTTAAGCAGCATTTTTTTAACCAAAAACTCCACAAAATAATTGTATCTACGTTTTGTTTACCCTTTTTTGCAATACTGGATTTAATATGGGAGTGTGTTGCATTCGATTTGTATTAAATCGAGCTGAATAACTAAATTTGCCGTTGGCGCTTCGCCAGCCTGTCGCTTGGTAATTGTATTAACTGCTACATCCACACGGTACACTGCAACAAAAAGGGGGGGTGGCTGGGTTTTGTTGAGGGATTTGATGTGCGTGGTGTGTGGGAGCATCAGCTGCCACAACTAATTAGCTGGGGGCCACACATGCATAGGCGAACTGCGTTAATGGAGTGCGTAATGGGTTAATTTTGGCCCCGCCCCCCATTTCCCATCGCATTTTCCCCCGGCTTTACTGTTACTCTATTTTTCCTCCACTGTTTCTCCGATTTTCCTCTACTTTTCCATGCCCAACTCCCACTCCCCCTCCCAAAAATCCTCTTTATCCGTCTGTCAATGTTTGCACTTTTGTTTAGCTAGAGGACAGGCGATGGGTGGTTGGGTGATGCGATGGATGCCAAGTGGAGCGGGAGCGGGAACGGGAGCAGGCGCTGGAGCACGAGCAGGAGCGGGAGCAGGAGATGGTGCTGGAGTTGGAGCTAGAGTTGGTTGGCTGGCTGGAACGTGTCGACGTCACAGTTCCTGAGCCAAAGTCAAATTCAGGATTCAGGCTACTGATTCTGCTTTCTGATCCAGATCCTCCACCAAAAAAGGATGGGGTGTGGTGGAGACACCGCCACTGACGACAAGTTAATCACATCGTGTCCAATCAGGCGAGCTAATCCCTCTGACAGGCTTCGACACTACCTCATCCTCATCCGCATCCGCATCGGCATCGGAATCCGCCCGCCCCGAAACTGAATCTGAATGTGAATCCTCAGATGCCTCTTTATTTTGATATTTCCCTGCATCATACACTAACCTAATGGAGAAGGGAAAATGTTGGGAAATAAGAATTACAAAATAATATTAATTTTAATAGAAATAATTGCTTTTGTATATACACAAATAAATCTAAAGGAAATATTAATAAATATATTTCTTTTCCCTGCAACACTAGAATATATCTAAATATGAACATTTATTATTATGTTAAGTCCACTAACGAACAAATAATATTTTTTTTAAAGACACAATCCACCCTCGAAAAGAAAGTGTATTCAAAATTCAACGAGGGTCGTCCGAAAACTTCCGCCGTGGCTGTGATTATTATTACTATTATGGTTGTAAACCTCGCAACATCTGCTGCATATCAATTTGTTGGCTCCGAATGTCGAACGCTTAACCTGATCCATGTCAGGTCGCCACGACCTAAGCTCCTGCCCATCTTCCCAGCTTCATCCTCATTCCCATTCCCATCCTCCCATCCCTGATTCCTCCATCCAATCTCCGTGCATCCCGCTGGCCAAAGTTTTTTTTCTGGTTTTGGGTTATTGGACTTAGGCAGCTAAGCCCGTTCCGGACATTGGCAATTTGCATTTCCCGAATTTTCCTGAATTTCCCGATTCCTCGACATCATCGACATTTCCTAGTGGCCAATTATCGCTTAAGCTCTCCGCCTCACACTCAGAAAAAAAAACTATAAGCTGTAGAAAACAAACAAATTATTTTAGAAGTAATTTATATAGAGTCTAGGAAATATTTTAGAACTTTCAGAATGATTTTCTTGGTTAAAGAAATTATTAAAATATTTCAGAAAATACTTTATAATTTTAGATATTTATTATTGAATAGTAGAAATGATTAATGAATTTCAAAAATATTTATATCTGAAATGTACTGATAATTTAAAAATGTGGAAATATTTTAGAAGGGTGAATATATTTATTAAATACAAAAATGCATCTTATTAGACTCGAATTTTGGAGTATTTTTTTCCAAAGTGCACTTATTTTTTATTATTATTTGCGTTGGCTTTAAAACTTGAGATGATGGCCACCGGAAAATGGGACAATGGGAAAGGGAAATGCTGCTTCTGCTGCTGCCACTGAAACAGACTCAAACTGAAACTGAAACTGAGACCAAAACTGCGACTGAGCCTGTTTAAAAATTCGTTTAAATTCCATTGCCGAAAGTGGCCTGCCTTCGGAAAAAAACAGAGTCCCTTGTTTGGGGAAAAGTCAAAGGAAAAGTGTGGAGCTAAATAAAGGCTGGGAAAATATGCAGCAACCGCGAAATTGAAATTTTGGCTTCGCGGCGGCTTCTTTGCATTGTTGTTTCGGGGCGAAAAAATCCCCGACATCCCAAACCCAAACCCAAGCCCAAGCCCAAGCCCATGCCCAAACCATTCCAGCTCATCCACCTGATCCTAAGTAAATACGAGGACAACAACAGGCCGGGGCCCAGATATCCATGCATGGCTATATATATATATATATATTATATTCCCTTTTTTTCCGTTGGTTGGTTGGTTGGTTGGTGATGCCTCGCGAGGTCGCTTTTCTTTTTAATTAAATGAAACCAGAGGAATTGACCCAAAACGCAGAATAAATAAATATTTAAGGGCGAGGAGGGTTTCCTCCTCTCCCGAGCATCTGTTGTTCCATGTTCGCCGCTTGTTTTCGTTAATAATTATTTCGCCTTTTTTTTCTGTTTTGTTTTCTGGCGCCGAAGGAGGTGGAAAGAATTCAAAAGATGCCGCATAGCCATTGTTTACTGTAGAAACAAAACCGAAACACGGCACATAACACAATATCAAAATAATACGAAAATGTGAAAAAAAACAACAATAAATATTTCACCTTCAATAAATCATTTTCCATTTCGCTGTTGGGCAGCAAATCCCCTTTTACACCTTCAAAAATTGCCGCCCCCCCTAAAAAAGGGTTTCTTGTCAACCCCAAGAGTTTAACCTTTTTTTGTGTGCGATTTTAAGCAACAAATTTAAATCCAAACTGTGTTTAAAAATGCCTTAAAAATAAAAGGGATTTATGGAGAAGAAGTTTGATTAATTGATTTTAATAAATACAAAATATATTCTATTTTGCTTATACAAATTAAGATTGCACCACATTCATTTTTCTGCTCGCTTGGATGAGTAAAAATTAATCAACTCCTGGCTGACATCCCTTCCATCATCGTATATTGCAAAAAAATAGTATATGTCCAGAGATACATATAGTAACTTGGGAACACATATCAATTTGCGTTGGACATTCGAAAAGCTGGTGGGCTTGGCTTGGCTTGTTTGTTTGTTTGTTGGCCGGCTGATAAATTGGCACTCAAGTGGATTAAAATTGTTTGCAGCTAAATAAATCTGTGGCCTCGGCCTGGACATTTGTCTGGCTAACAAATATGTGTACTACTATGGTGCAAGGACACCGAGAAATATATTCCAGATTAATATAATACTACAAATAAATACAGTAAAAGTGTGTGAAAAGCTAATTTCCATTAATAGTTACAGAAATAATCATACCTGGCAAATGTAAAAATGGAATTGATTAACATGCTTAAATATTATTAAAGCATATATAGTAAAAACCGAATTAAATCAATTAAACTGCTAATGAAAGGAATTATTTTTTTTTAGTGCTCCTCCCTTTACCCAGGACTTAGGCAACTTGTGTCCTCTGTCGCATATTAGTTGCGCTGACGGAAAAGGTAACTCCAAAGTCAAGTTATGAATTAAAAAAAAAAAAAAACAGAAAAAATAAAAAGGAGCGCAGCTCTACCCTCAAAATGAAAAGTTATGAGCCTCGTCATCTCGCTCTATTAGAAATTCCCCACTTGCCCGGGATTTTTCCTTTTATTTCGTTTTTTTTTTCCGTCCATATTCCTGGGCTCATCAGCAGCTCGTGGTAGGAACTTCAAAGGCCTCAGACATTGCGCTTATTATTAGCTCGATGGCATTTTTCGGCATGCAAAGGCATTTTTTAAGTGCGCTCATCTCATCGCATCGCATCGCATCTCAACTAAACTCATCTCATCTCAACTCGACTCATCGCATCGCATCGCATCTCATCTCATTTAATTTCATTTAGGGTCAGTTCAGGTGGTTCAGGTCTTCTCCCACCAATTTTTTCACTTTCAAGTTTTCGGTTTCGGTTTTGTTTTGGTTTTTTGTAAATATTTTTCTGGGGCTCGACTTGCCGAAAATATTTCTCATGCATACATAAATAAAAGCCGCAGACAAATTTATAAAAATTTCAAAATTAACATATTACTAAATCGGGCCTCTCTTTCGTTCATGTAAATATATATATACATATATTGATTCTGTTGGGACCCTGGCCCAATCCTAGGTCTAATCGTTCGATTCGAAGGCCAACAAAATAATACGATAGCCTCGCTCTGTTTTTTAAAGTAATTGGTTAAACAACTGCAATCAATAAAATAATAACGTTTAATTCTTTGAAAGGTGAATATCCTAAATTAATCCTCCAACTATATATATTTTTTTAATATATAATGCATTTAAATAATAACATTTTGTAGTATTAAGCAAATTGTATTAAATCATTGATTTAAAACCCTTAAATATCCATTATTTTCGTTGCTATTATTTCGATTGCGACTGTGGCTAAAGAAGCCTGTCCATGCTATCTGCATCTGCTTAAATTATCTTTTTTGATATATTATAGTTGTAGTAATGTTCTCGCAACTCGATTTAACTCGATTTAATGTGCCTTGTCATTGACGCTGGAACGCCGAACAAGCACTGGCCAAATTTAATTACCACAACACAGTGGGCTAAAACAAGCGGAAAAAATGAACAACAATAATTCCAAAATAAATATATACTCGTAAATGCATTAATCATCCTTTTGAGCTGCATTAATTAACTGAGTTTTGGGGGAGACACACACAAAAACACACACACACACAAAAGTAGAGCCAATAAATTACTATTTATCCTATGAAATTCAAAATATGGGAATTCACGGTTTTTTTTCTAAGTGTGTGCAAGTAAGTATATACTCGTATCTAAGTGGCATTCGTTCTGTAATTATTTTTCAACTACATTATTTTATATATCTTTATTGTTTAATAGTTGGCAGACAAGATCTATCAGAATTCCCTACGAGTACCATTCGGTGATCTCATCAGCATTCCCCAACCAATCGATTTATCGCGGGGATTATAAGTTTTATGATCAATCAATTACAATACATAAATAGACTTATAGACACACCTGCAACCACGGCATTCGGATCGGTTTGCCCTGTCCAAATTTGCGCAGTGTCCCAAAACGAAACCCAAAACATGCGAAACATTAATGTCGATGCTGAGAAGTTGAGATGTTGAGCTCTTTGGATGCCGATTTCGATGTTGAGCTGCTGATTACGATGCTAAGTGGCGAAAAAGGTGGCCAAGATCGATCAGATCGCACCGCAGCTTAGATACTCTATCCAAATGTGCTGAAACTAAAATATGGCTATGAATAAATGGTGTTTTTCAACTAATAACAAATAACTACTTACATATTAAAATCGAAAAAGAACTCACCCAACTTA
This sequence comes from Drosophila setifemur, assembly GCA_021224005.1. Lineage (NCBI taxonomy): Eukaryota > Metazoa > Arthropoda > Insecta > Diptera > Drosophilidae > Drosophila > Drosophila setifemur. The sequence goes on from JAJJHY010001290.1 coordinate 6,256,259, forward strand.
ATTGAATAATTAAGATACCCTTTCCAAGGGCAACCATTAAAAAATCAACCGAATTAATGAGCTAAGAAAAGGTGGTCGCCGAAAGCCGAACAAAATTCGGTAAACAAGTTCGCCGCTGCAGGTTGCTGCTTGGACTCTATCTACGAGTATCTTGGAGCAGCCATGGAGCGATGATGTTGTAATCTTAAAACAAGCCGCGCTGCGCAGACGCCAAATCAGTCTCAACCCGTTCGCAATGACAAGCGCTTCTCGCGGCCTCCATCTGTTCGGGATAGTAGTGGTGGTGGTGGTGTCGGTTCTAGTGCTTCACTGCATCCACCGGAGCGATGCCCGCAATTCGCAGAGCCTGCACGTGCGGCTGCCACATGGCGGCTGGCTGATTGGCCGCCACCTGACCACCCACAACGGTCGCCATATGAGGGCCTTTATGGGCATTCCCTATGCAGAGCCACCCCTGGGGGAGCTACGCTTCCGTCCACCCGTGGCCAAGGCTTCGTGGCAGGGCGAGCGGCTGGTTGTGAAGGATGCGCCCATGTGCATGCAACGGGATCCCTTCCGACGCGACATGACCATCGAGGGTTCCGAGGATTGTCTATACCTCAATGTCTACACTCCGGAGGAGCCGAAGGTGAATGGTTCGTTGGCCGTTATGGTCTGGTTCCATGGCGGCGGCTGGCAATGTGGCGCCGGCATCAGCAGCTTCTACGGTCCGGATTTCTTGCTCGATCACGACGTTGTCCTTGTCTCGGCCAACTTCCGGCTGGGTCCGCTTGGTTTCCTCAGCACAGAGACTCTGGATTGTCCCGGTAACAATGGTTTGAAGGATCAGCTGGAGGTCCTGCGCTGGGTGCGCTCAAATATCGCCTCCTTTGGCGGTGATCCGGAGAGTGTCACCGTCTTTGGTGAATCCGCCGGCGGTGCCAGTGTCACGTATCACATGTTGTCGGAGAAATCACGAGGGCTCCTCCATCGCGGCATTGCCCAGTCGGGCACATATTTCAATCCGTGGGCACAGCCCGCCCACAAGGGCGTGGCCGCCAGTCGGGCATCTAAGCTGGCGGAGCTGGTGGGTTGCTCAACGTCTGGAGAAGATTGGGCGGCGAAGCTGCAGTGTTTGAGGCAAAAGCCAGCCGAGGATGTGGTGGCCTCCTTGTACGATATGTTTGTGAGTTAATCAGAGACCATAGAAAATACTTTTTTTTACAAACCAATTGAAAACTGACCGACAACTAACCTCCTCAGGTTTGGGACTTTGACCCAATGATTCCCTTTCCCCCGGTGATCGAGCCGGAGCACGAGGACGCCTTCCTCACGGTTCCACCGCGCCAGGCCCTCCAACCACATGGCCTGGAGCTACCCCTAATGGTGGGGGCTACCGCCGAGGAGGGACTGCTGAAAACCGCCGCCCTACTCAATCTTCCCCATTTGATGGCGGAGTTCAAGTCGCAGTTCGATCAGGTCCTGCCAGTGGTGCTCAACTACGATCATCACGTGGACTCAGAGCAGCGCAGGATCACGCAGCGCATCGAGAGCTTCTACTTCAAGGCGGGCCACGACTACGACAAGGCCAATCACCAGAATCTGACCGATGTGAGTGCACCTGGAAGGTAAATCAATCTATTTATTAAATAATAAAACCGTTTCCCAACTCCAGCTCATCTCGGATGGCTGGTTTGTGGCCGGAATTGATGAGTACCTGCGCCTCCGGATGACGCAGGATGGCGTGGGGCCCACATATGTTTACCTGTTCGATCACAAGGGAGCTGCTAGCTTCTCGGAGATCTTCAAGGGTGAAAGGAACGAATTCTATGGAGCCTGTCATGCGGAGGAGCTGCAGTACCTCTTCCCCATCGGTCGGGAGCTGTTCGTTAGTGCAGTGCCCACCGCACAGGATCTCCAGCTGCGCGAATTGATGCTTCATCTGTGGGTCAGCTTTGCCAGAACCGGGTGAGTTTTCATCTAAAGAAATAAGTTAAGAAACTCATCTAGAGAATCCATTTCCAGCAATCCCAATCCCAGTAACGTGACCATCAATCTGCCCACCTGGAAACCCGCATCCAGTTATCCAGTGGAATACGCCCGACTGGGCACCAAACTGGATGAGCAGGTGGCGTCGCTTTTCCGCCTGGAAAATGAACTTATGCAGCAGCGCGTCGATTTTTGGCGTGATCTGCAGCCGCATCTGCCTGCAAAGCATGCCCACAACGAGCTGTAGTCGATGGAAGCTATCATCTAAACTTTTTTTTTACTCTGTATTATCACAACACTGGAAACATCACAAAATATTACAAAATTCTTAAAGTTTTCCTATTTTTCCCGGGCAGAATATATAACGGAAGTAAAGGTTGCCGGACTTGTGAAAGTACATTCCCAACTTAAGTTGCCAGACTGATGGAAATCGAATAACTAGCTTTCAGCTTTTTTTATTTTCCAAGGAAGAAAATTACAAAATATTATGTTTTTTATAATATCCAAGGCGATTCATACCATAACAGAATTCTTAAGAATATTATAAACATTTTTTTTACATATGTTGCGATTGCGAAAATCACATTAACAAATTAAATACTAAAAAACTTGTATACAAGTAAAATTTTAACTGGAACTCTATAAATTTGAAAAATATTTTATTTTCGGTGAAAACTTATTAAAATTATTATTTCATAAAACTATATAACCCAATATCTAGCGGTTTCTCAACATTTAAGCCAGCCTGGCAACTCCTTGCCCAAGAACTACCAACTGACAGCCCTGCCAGATAAATAAAAAACGTTAGCTTTTGTAAACAAATCAATAAGAGAAAAAACACTATTTGTTCTATATATAGACAACGAAAAAAGGTACAAAACCAGATGACCGGGCCGCTTTCAATGCTATATTTACATAAAGTTAGCAAAGTGAATTAGTAAACTAGCAGGAAACGTCAAGATTTGGGTAAATTAAAAAAGGGCAGTTGAGATTTTCGAACACGAACGAACGCGTCTATCGATAGACAAGCAGCTGACAAGTGTTTATTTTTATGGGCCGAAACTATAAACTATTTTGGATCGGTGGGTGGACGGTGGGTACACCCCTAGCATTTGAATTTCATTAGATTAGTCATAAGTGTCGCCCGCCGCTATCTATATAGATAAATACGTCCGATTCCATCGCGGTGATTGCGCGTTATTTCGGGGTTTTCGCTTCTCATTTCCTCCAGAACTAATTTGTTTGCAACAATCGTACCACGTGCTGTGCTCTTTTTTTTTAGTTTCCTATTTTTCGCTACCCCCCGCGAACTCGGAATTGGATTTAGTTGGATCGTTGGATCGTTGGAACCTACCCGATAACCAGTTGCCCAAATAAACAGCTGCGGGTTAATGGATTTGCCTCATACCTCGTCGCCGACTCCCATTTCCATTCCCGTTCCCGTTCCCATTGCTATTGCTATTGCCATTCCTCAGCTGCGATAAGGCTGCGAAACTGCGAAGAATCTTTGCCATTTGGGATTACGGATTTCATTCAAGAGACAGCCATGTCGGCGAACGGAAATGAGACACCATCATCAGCCCCGTCGTCGGTCGCCTCCAAGCCCATTGACATTAGCGTAAGGCTGCCATCGTCCATCCACGAGAGGCTCACGTCGCTGGACAAAGGAATGGCTCCAGCATCGCCCACTCTGCCCAGTCCCACAATCCGGCGGAACAAGAGCGACGGCAAACTGATGGCCCAGGACATCAAGGAGGCCAGGGTGAAGGTCATCTATACAGGCGGCACCATTGGAATGGTGCGGAATGACAGGAACGGTAAGATTTTAATAGTTATTGTGTAAGGTAAACACTTGGAGCAGGTTGCTCAATTGTTTGGTATCAGTGATGTCTCGATTGTTGCGATAATTAAATAAAGCACAACACCACAAAAAAGATAGATCACTGAAATAAGTGGGTCTAGAAATCTAGGAAAGGTCTTAATTTGTTAAACAAAGTTTAATTTAAAACCTTAATTCTTAAAAAGTTTGAGAACCAATTCTTAACTTTATTATTTAATTGATTAATTAATTAATTAATTATTCAAATTGAAAATCCCATCACCCAGGAAACAGATGACTTATAAAATGAATTAAATCAGAAGAACTTAAATTCTATGTACAACAAATTAAAATTTGTATTGGGTGCAACTATCTATAATAATAATAATTAAAGTTAACATATATTAAAGTTTCAATTTTTGCAAGTGCCAGGTACATGACCTATGAGTCTACATAGAAGAAAAACCAGTGGCCAGGTAAAGTTAAAAGTCCATGAATATTCCAAATGATATCAAAAAGTAATGAAAGAAGTTCAGTTTGCCTTGTACCCAGATAAGATACATACATATATATATATATATATATAAGTATGTTTAAATGAACATACATATATGTACTATATAGAAGATCATTGTTCACAGTTCTAGCTTAAATAATTAAAAAAAATTGGTTCTAATCAGTGGAGATTTTGTTGTTCAGTTGTCTTGTTGTTGTTTGTAAACTATTATTAACGCCTCTCCGTTTACTTAGTGAAATGTGTTATGGAACATTAATTAACAGTAGCCACGCTGATTACCGGGAAAGGTTACTAAGGCTAAATAGTTTATTTACAAAATCACGATTGACAAATAAGACGACAGAGCGTGTGAAGCATGGCAGTAAATAAATAATTATAAACAATAAACAGAACAGAACAGAAACAGAAAAAATAATATGGTTTTGATAATAAGAAATTTGAAAAAATGATTTCGATAATATCAATTTAATGAAAGTGAAATGAAAAAAAGGTATTTATATTATTTATAAAATTGATGGGGGTAAAGAAAAAACAGTTTTTTAATAATTCATACAATATATTGTTTTGTTTCCAGTTTTGGCTCCCATTCCAAATGCCTTGGTCCGCAGCATCCGGAAATATCCGAATATCCACGACGAGGAGTATGCCCTGCAACGGTTTGGTGCCTCCGCCTCGATGGCTCCTCTTGTCCTGCCCTTCTGCCAGGGCGTGGAGCGCAGGATTCTCTACCAGATTACGGAGTACACGCCGCTCCTCGACAGCAGCAACATGACCATGAACGATTGGGCCCGCATCGCCAGCGACATTCAGGTGGGTTTAACATTTTTAAATATTCGAAGTTGGTTAACAAAAATATTAGCTAAAGCGGAGTGTATCGGAAACTGAATAATAATATTTGGGGTGCTCTTAATCCGATTTTTATATCTTTTTATCGTTTTACCATTATTCGTGATTTGAATGGGAAGTTGATTTGAATAACAATATTTATCTTTATTTCTAATTCGATCTATTATATATTTTCATTTTATTTAAAATTGCTGGTAACTCGGATTCTTTAGAATTTGTAGTTATAATTTTCCATCAAACCGAAGCTCTAAAAACGGCCTAATTGATACCCTGTAATAAGTAATACTAGTAATAATTCCAAGTCTATAAATTAGATTTTCTTTATCTTTAAATTGAAATTGAACAAAGTTTTATATTCATTTTTCGACTTCACAAATTTATTTGTAATTGTTAATTTAAATATAATTTAAATTTGTAAATTCTTGCAGCAATCCTACGAGTTCTTCGATGGCTTTGTGGTGCTCCATGGAACGGACACGCTTTCGTACACGGCCTCCGCCTTGTCGTTCATGCTGGAGAATCTGGGGAAGACGGTGATCATCACCGGCTCCCAGATCCCCATCTTCGAGACACGCACGGATGGCAAGGATAACTTCACCTCCGCTTTGATCATTGCCGGAAACTATATCATCCCGGAGGTGTGCGTCTTCTTTGGCCACAAACTGATGCGTGGCAATCGGACGGTGAAGGTGAGTTCGAATGCGCTGGACGCCTTCGACTCGCCAAATGTGCCGCCTCTGGCCAGGATCGGCATCGATGTGAATGTGGACTATCGCCTCATTTTCCGGCCCTGCAGCATCGAGCGGTTCTGTGTCCACCTGAATCTCGACGAGAATGTGGGCCTGTTGCGCATCTTTCCGAGCATTTCGCACTCGACCTTCCGGGCCTTCCTCGCCCCACCCATTCGCGGTGTGGTGCTGCAGTCCTTCGGATCGGGCAACATACCCTCGAATCGCACGGATCTGATCGACGAGCTGCGGGCGGCCGATGAGAGGGGTGTCATTATCATCAATTGCACCCAGTGTCCGAACGGTTCCGTGGCCGAGATATACGATACGGGCAAGGTCCTGTGCGATGTGGGCGTCATTCCCGGCTACGACATGACCCCGGAGGCAGCGCTGGCCAAACTCGCCTACGTCATCGGCAAGGAGGAGTTCTCGCTGGAGGTCAAGAAGCAGGTGGGTTTGGCTTATGTGATCGTACATCCATATATTTTACATATATTTTTGATTTCCCAGATGATGCAGTCCAGCCTGCGTGGAGAGCTGACCTCGGTGAAGGCGCCGAAGATGGAGGACTACGACCTGGTGGACGCAGTGGCCCGTTCCTTGCACTTGTCCTCGCCTCAGGAACTGGACCAGCTAGGCGCCACGCTCTTCCCGGCCATGATCAATGCCGCCGTCAGCGAGGGTGATCTCAAGAAGATCAACAACCTGAAGGCCTACGGAGCGGATCTAGCCGGGATCAATCATGACCAGCGGACAGCCCTGCACATGGCCTGCCAGCTGGGACGCGTGGATATTGTGAAGTACCTGCTGCACAATGGGGTGTCCGTGCATGTGAGGGATCGCTACGATCGCACGCCCCTCTTGGAGGCGGTGTCCACCGATAATCACGAGATCATCCAGCTGCTGATCAACTGTGGCGCCCATCTGACCGGCTCCTCGCGAGCTGTGGGCGAGCAGCTGTGCGCAGCAGCGGCGAGGGGATCATTGGTGAGGATCCAGTCCTTCCAGTTCGCCGGCGCCGATCTCGCTCAGCCGGATCCATCGGGCCGGACATCGTTGCATGTGGCCGCCCTGCACGGTCATCGCGAGGTGGTGCTCCATGTGCTGCCCTACTACGAGAATCCGAACGAGAAGGATATGCTCGGCCTGACACCCTTGGATTATGCGGAGCGCGGAGGTCACTCCGCGATCATTGAGGCCCTGAAAGCCACCCGATGAGGGAGTTCTTCCAGATAGTGGATGGAATCTATGTGTATATTATATCCCTGGAGCAAATACTTAATTGACGTTGTGGCAATCGCATCTAGTCCGGTGTTTCCCAATCCCTCTTGGCATGTGCTTTGTAATATTAAATGTCCGAGTAGATGCTCTAGCCCGAGGGCTGTTCCTAACTGAACTCCATCCCAAAAACCAGATGAAATCTCTCGCAAGACAGTTTTTTGATAGTTTTAAATATATTAGAAATGTGCAACGAAATGTTAACAGAAAATTTATAAATATTTATACATAAACTAAACATATTTTTTAACCATATGACCTCAAATGTAAAAATTATTTGTTGGAAATATATACAAATTAATTATTAACCAAGCTTTAATAAAAACAAGTTTTTGTTACATAATAAATCATAAATAAATATACCCCAAGTAAAGGAATTTGAAGGGTATCCCCAACACGAAATATGGTCACGCAGTGTTGGAAAGCACTCACATACTGGCAAGTTTACAGCCCTGCGTGGTGCTTCCTCTTCCCTTGCCACCATTCCACCGGCGAAAGTAGTTGCGCAGCCCTGGTCTCGCTTTTTTGTTTTTACGCTGGCATTTAACTAGAATTGGTAAATATAAGGTTGATAACTGAATTAAATTCAAGTTTCTGGGCCACCAACTCCTGCCCAGCTAGCCCTCCCACCTCAAGAAACTGGAGGAACCGAGACAAACAGCTGGAAAAGAGTGGAAAATGTGAAAATACCTGGGAAAACATACAAACAGACACGTACACACGCACACACCCACAAAGGGGCACACGTCAGTGCCACGAATTCTACAAAAAAAAAAGAGAAACAGAAAAGTAGAAAAGCAAATGCTAATACTTCCCGATTGCCTCCGAATCGGAGTATATATACGAGTGATAATGCAATGAACCCCTCTCTCTATCTCCCTTCCTTGCAGTCAATGTCGATAGCTAGCGATCGGATTTGGAATCGGAATAGGATTTGGAATCGCTGGATATACCTTCATCCCATTGCCAACAAAAGATAGCTATAGTGCTATATATTATTATTTCTTTACCTGCTCCCCCTCGTCTCTCCATTCCCCCTTGTGTTCTTCTTCTACTTCGTCTTCCTGCGCCTCTGTTTCCTTTACTGCCTGTACTACTATTTTCTGTTCTGGGAACCCCTAGTCTTAGTTAGAAATATCAATTAGAATTTATATATCCCCAAACTCCAAAACCTACGATTCAAACTAAAACTAACATTATATTGAAACGACGACGAGACGACGATGGCGGACGCGGATCCTGCCACCGATGCGGCTGCCATGGAGGGCTCCTTTGACTTCTCCATCGTGCAGGTGAGTCTCCCGGCTTTTTACCAGTTGGCTTTATCATCTAAATTCTCCTCTTCTTTCCTTCAGACCGACGATCACGAATACGGCGAGCCTGATATACGCTTCACGGACAGCTCCAACGATCTGTCCCTGTCACAGGTGAGTGGAGTGTCCCAGGCATCCTGTCCAGGAATTCCAAATTAAGTTGAGAAAGTGTAAAGTTGATCCAGCATTTTGTGGGTATAATTTGCAACATTTAGGTAGAACTAATCCACAATTATATCCTATAAATCAACCTGATATATATCGAAGAAGTAGACAAATATTACAGAATTACGAGTATATTCTATAATTTAACCTGTTATATATTTATATATCTGGAAAAAAAACAAGTAAAGAGAAATGTTTTAGAATTATATCCTCTAATTCAATCTGATATATTTATATTTCTGTTAAAAAAAAAAAATCAAAGGATTCCCTTAAATCTAGAGACTTTTTTAATATCAATCTCTTTTTTATTCCTGCAAACAAAGTTGTCTCAAAATAATTTAAAATCTACAGTAATGCTAAAATAAATAAAAACCTAAAATTTGCAATGGGTTTTGATAAAGAAGAAGAGGTTTGTTGAGCAACATAAAATGGGATTTATTAAAAAAAAATATGTGGCATTTGTAATATTATAAAAAAAGTATTTTTTTAATCAGTTTTGAAATACAGGGCTTAGTAATAAAATAAATAGTTTAAAGTTTAAAAATATATATTTTTGATAGTTTAATCACTTAAGATGCAATTTTTAAGGTTTGCTTATTTCCTCCTCACATAAAAACCCCAACCTAATCTTTATTTCTATCCCTTAATCCCCTCCAGAATGTATCCGCTAGCACAACGAGAGGCCACGAGGGCAAGGGTCGCCTGGACAGCCTGAAGGAGAATCTGCACAAGCAGCAGGTGAGCCTTGGAACCTTCTCCTGCCCAGCTAAACTCTAACTCTTTCCTTCCCCGCCATTCCCAGGAACGATTGACTGCCTTAAAGGAGCGCGCGCTGAGGAAATCCCAGGATGGGCGAAGGAAATCCAGCATGAGCGACTCGATGGAGGCCCTGCAGACGCTGGGACACAAACTGACGGTTCTGAAGACGCGCGCCGGTTCGGCCCTGGAGTCTTCCACTCCCCTGGTCACGCCCACCAAGGAGAGCCAGTCGCCGGAGGTTTCCCTGCATCAGTCTTTGTCCACGACCTCGGCCAGTGGCAATGAGAAGCTGCTGATGCTCACCCAGCGCACGGAGCAGAATCGTGCACTGTTGGAGCAGCGCAAAAGGGACCTGGCCAAATCCCTGCTCTCGGTGAAGGCGAACTCCCTGGCCTCGGCCAGCGATCTGGGCTCCTCCATGACGGATCTCCGCCAGTCGGCGATTTCCGTGCAGGCCCATCCGGTTACGCGGCATCGTTCGGCTTTGGATTTGGAGGCACAGGGAGTCGCGGAGGCGGCGGACGAGAGTCGCTTGAAGCTGCTCAAGAACCGCATGAAGCTCACGGAGCTGAAGCAGGGCCGGCAGGAGCAAGAGCTGCAGGAACTGCGCACGGAACTGGGACGCAGGGCCAATCTCATCGAGCAGTTGGAGCTGTCAGGTGAGGATCTGTGAAATATATTCGAGCAAGGATATAACTAATTGTTAAAATGGTCTTTCAGGTGCGGAATTGCAGCGTTTGCTCACCCAGCGGAATGAGGAACTGGAGCAGCTGCGTCTGCACAAGGGAGAGGAGCAGGAACAGAAGAGAGAGAAGGAAGTGAAGAAGGAGGAAGAGGAGCTTGAGAATCCCGCAGAGAGTCTGCGGGAGCAGGAGCACTCCCGGCTCCAGGGCGAGGTAGTGTCCCTGAGGGAACGCCTCGCCGAATTGGAGAACATCAACGATCTCCTCGAGACGACGCGTTGTGAACTGCAGGAGGAGCTGACCACCCTGCGGGAGAGCAGTCTAGCCAAGGAGCGGGAGCACGAGGAACAGGAAAAGTCCACCAGTGACTCCCAATCTTCGACCGACGCCCAAGTGAGCCTGGAGCTGGCCAAGCAGCTCCAGGAGCTCACCAATCAGCTGCAGGAACTGCAGGAGGCCAACGAAAAGCTGCGCCAGACCAAGGTTGAGGTGGGCATCCTTACAGATTTAAATTTCTCTGAACCAATTCTTAATACCATCCTTCTTCCAGCTCCCGGTGAGCGATGCCAGTGTATCGGAGCGCCTGGCCGAATTGGAGGCCACCATAGCCGAGCAATCCGAGCAGCTGGAGCAGCAGAAATCGGGCTTGGCCTCGCAAGGCGAGGAACTGGCCGAGAAGACCACGGAACTGAATGTGTTGAATGTGAATCTGCGCCTGCTGGAGGAGAAGCTGGCCCAGAGCAGTCGCAGCAAGCCGCTCTTCCTCGACGACCCCATCGAGGATGGCCAGGGCGGCAAGAAGCTGCAGGAGGAACTGCAGCAGCTCAAGCAGAAGCTGGACGAGTCCAACAAGGCCAACATCAAGCTGAAGCTGAAGTGCAAGCAGGCGGAGAAACAGCTGCAGAAGCTCCAGTCCCAGGATGGCCTGGCGAAGGAGAATGAGCAGCTGCAGCAGAGGATTACGGTGCTGGAGGACGAGAAGGGCCAATGGCAGCTGTCCAAGATGCAGGAGGAAGACGATCAGGCGGTACCAGAGGAGGAGCAGCAGGAGCAAACGAATCCCCTCCAACTGGAGGCGATACGCCTGCTGGAGGAGCAGAAACTGGAGTTGCAGCAGGCTCTGGAGGCACTGCAGCAGGGACACGAGTCCGCCCGTGTCGAGTCCGAGCTGAACGAGGTCCAGATGGAGGAGCATCTCAACCAGAGAGTTCAGCAACTGGAGCAGGAGGCCCAGGAGCAGCGCCACCAGCTGGGCACCCTCCAAAACGAGAAGGAGTCGCTGGACAAGAAGCTCTCCCACTACATCAGCGAGAACATGGAGTTGCTGGACAAGCTGGAGAAGCTCAGCTCCTCCAGTTCGGCAGAGTCCATCGAGATCGTGGAGCGGCAGCAGCTCCTCGAGGATCATCATCCATCTCCAGCCGCAGTTCCCCGTCATGTGAGCGAGCTCACCCAGACGGATGAGGAGGAGTCGGGGGAGACGGTGGTTCAGCTACGGGAACGCCTCCAGCTCTTTAGCCAGGAGCGGCAGGAAGTGCTGGACAAACTGGAGCAGCTGACGGCGGAGAACAATCAGCTGCAGGCCCGGCTAGAGGAGCTGCAGCGGGAGCGGGAGAAGGAGCTGCACTCATCCATTTCCACCACATCCACCGCCTCGAATCTCTCCCAGGAGCTGAGCTCCATGCAGCGCTCCTCTGAGGTGGTGGCCACCCTGGATGCCGGCGAGGGCGGTCCCGTGCTCTTCGAGAAGTGCGAGAAGTCACTCAGCAAGCTTAACTCCGAGCTGGAGGCCTATCGCAAGGCCAACGACCGCCAATCCAAGTTCAATGTGTCCAAGAAGCTGGCCCGCGAGGCCAAGCACTGTCACACCCAGCTGAGCGAGCTCCTCCACAAGGTGAAGGAGGCCAGCACGGCGGTGGAGACGGTCACCGTCGTAGAGACCGTCGTGGCGGTCACCGCTCCCAACGGCAAGGCTCTGGCGGAGTACGAGCAACTGACGGCCCAGAATGCGGAGCTCAAGGCGGAGATTTCGCGACTGCGCTTGGAGATCGAAGAAATGAGGGAATCCTATCCGGAGAGCGAGTCCCATCTGGCCATAGCTGCTCTTGCGGAAACGCAAAAGGATGAGGAGCAGCTGCTGGAGCTGCAATCCCTTCTGGAGGACTCCAGGAATGCCCAGCTGGAGCAGAGACAGCAGTTGGAGGAACAGCAGGAGGTGCTCAAGAAGGAGGAGGAGCAGCTCCTGGCACTACAGTCCCTCCTGGAGGACTCCAGAAATGCCCAGCTGGAGCAGAGTCAACAGGTGGAGGAGCAGCAGGAGGTGATTAAGGATCTGCGGCAAACGGCCACGGAGCAAGTGCAACTGGTGGCCAAGCAAAGCGCAGAGCTCACCCAGCTGCAGCTCCAAGTGGAGCAGTTCGATCAGCTGCTAAACGCCAAGGAAATGGGCCACGAGAAGCACATGGAGCAGCAGACAAGGATACGCCGGGAGCTGGAGTCGCGCAGCGAGTCCCTCGAGGGCGAGCTGAGCATCCTCCAGGCCTTGGTGGCGGAACAGAAGCAGCAGCTCATCGAGAACCTAAGCGATGGGGAGCACCAGCTTAACCTCAAGATGCTGGAGCTGCAATCCGCCCGCGAGGAGATCGAGGATATGCGTAGCAAGACCGGCAACGACGACCCCGAGCAGTTGAGGGAGTCGCTGAGGATCAGCAAGAGTCTGGCGGCCCAGCAGGTCAGTGAACTGGCCTCCCGCCAGGACACCATCGATGCGCTGAACCAGCAGATTCAAGAGCTCTACCAGGGCATGGAGCAGGCGCGTCAGGAGGAGCAGCTCAAGTCCCGGGAGCTGAGGGAGAAGCTCAAGAAGTATGCCTTAAACCTGAAGAAGCGCGCCCAGGAGAATGCTGAGCTGGAGCAGCAGGTCAAGGAGCTGCATCAGCAGCTAAAGGAGAAGGAAGAGGAGCACAATAACCAACCACAACCCCAGCCACAAGAGGATCCCCAGCAGGTGGAGCAACTACAGCAGCAGGTGGCCAAGCTCAGCGAGGAACTGAAGTCCAAGATCCATGTGAACCTCGAGAACCGCGATGCACTGCGTCAGCTGAAGCAGCAGCTGCAGGAGCAGGAGCTGACCAACAAGGAGCTGCGTGCCGAGCGCCAGGAGGCCGACGAGCAGCTCTTCCGTCTGGGCCAGGAGAAGACCCAGCTCAAGGAGGAGATCGGCCAGCTAAGGCAAGATATCTCCAAGTTCCAGAGGGAGGCCGCCCAGCGCCAGGAGGAGTTCCATCGCCTAGAGCAGAGGCTGACCGAGCAGCAGCCCGCTCTGGAGGATTTGCGACGCCAGCTGGAGTCCAAGTCCACCAAGTTCGACAAGTCCAAGGAGCTGATCAAGCATCGCAATGCCACCATTCAGGCACTGCAGAGGGAGCTCCAGCAGATCAGGCAGCAGCCCGTCCAGCAGGATCAGTACCAGGAGAAGCTAAGCCAGGAGAAGGATCTGGAGGTGGGTTCATTGCTTTGATTTCTTGCTTTCCTAATTATTAAAATCTCTTGGAATCCCCACCAGATTGCTGCTCTGCGTGAGCAGGTTGGCCAGCTGGAGGAGCAGAGCCAGAGAATTACCGAGGAGGCCATCACCAAGAGCTCAGCACAGGCTTTGGCCGCAGCTCCCCTGGAGTCCTCATTGGTGAGTTCTTAATTGGGTAAATGGCAACCCAAACTAATTCTTGAAATCCCTTTCAGCGGGAACAGGCGGAATCCCTGCGAGCTGCCACGGAGGAGCAGGACTACCTGCGCACCCAACTCCGCGCTGCTCAGGAGCAGTACTCCCTGCTGTCCCAGCAATATGCCCGGGACAAGGCGGACTTCGAGATGACCATTGGTCGCTTGGAGACCCTGCACGAGGGCATACAGGCCAAGCTGCAGGAGGACACCTCCTACATCGAGTCCCTGGAGTCGCAGAACGCGGAGCTGCAGGCGAGGAGTGCCGCTCTCGAAGATCAGGCCGCCCGCCAGGCCAACCAGCAGGCGGCGGAGCAGGATCAAAGGCAGATCCTCGAGAAGGAACTGCTGGAGCAGCGGCAGCAGGATCAGCAGCTGCAGCAGCAGGACCAGCAGCTGCAGGAACGTCTACAGCAGCTCACCGAAGCGGAGCAAGTGCATCTCGGCCAGATCCAAGTGATAACCAGTGAGGCGGAGGACACCCGCCAGCAGTTGCACCGTTTGCGAGCGGACTACGAGTCCCTGAGCACCAAGCACGCCCAGTTAACGGCCAGTGCCCAGGAGGAACGGGAGCAGCTGAGCAGCCTTAGCCAGGAGGAGCTGGCCGATCTCCGCCAGCAACTGGCGGGCAGGGAGGCGGATCTGCAGCGCCAGCGCCAGACCTACGATGCCAAGTTGGCCGTGAAAGTCACCGAACTGGATGAAATGGAGTGCGACCTCAATAACCATGTGGAGAGGGCCGCCCAGGAGACACGGGATCTGCACCAGCAGCTGGAGCGATCGCAGGAGCAAGTGCAGCAGCGCGGCGAGGAGCTGCAGCGCCTGAGCGAGGAGTACCAGGAGGTGGAGCGCGAGCGCTCTGCCTTGAGTCGGGAGATCACCCTCCTGAGGCTCCAGCAGGACAGCGCCCAGCACGACGTCCTCGAGCTGCAGGAGCTGCGCATGCTGGCCATCCAGGACAAGACCGAGATGGACAACCTGCGCACCCAGATCGATGCCCTGTGCGCGAACCACAGCCAGGAGCTGCAGGCCCTCCAGCAGCAGATCGCCGAGCTGGACACTTTGAGACAGAATCAAACGGATGACCAAGTCTACATTGAGACGGAGAACAAGCGGCTGGCGGAGCAGCTGAGTGAGCTTCAGGCACAGCTGGCCAGGCAGCAGAATCCGCCACAGCATCCCCATCAGGCTGTTCCCGCTCACAACCTGGCCAATCCTCCTCCACCAGCTTCCCTGTTCTTCGGTGGAGAACCTTCCCCATTCGATGAAATCATTCCCCAGCCCTTGAGGATCGGCAGCCAGGCTGCAGCATTGCCCCCGGCGGAGCATCTCCAGCCCAATCCCACCATCGAGGATCTGCAGAGGAATGTCTCCGATCTGGAGAAGCACGCGCAGGATCTGGAAAACAAGCTGTTGGCGCGCAATCAAAGCTTGGCGGAGCAGGAAGAGCGACGCCAGCAGATGGAACAGCACTTAGAGGAGCTGAACCGTCGCCTCAACGAACGGGAACAGCAGCTGGAGGAGATTAGGCGGGAAAAGGAGGAGAAGGAGGAGCAGGCGCGTCTCGAGCAGCTGGAGAAACTCATTCAACCAGCGGCGACGTCTGCGCCCACATTGGACATGTTCTTTGGTGTGCAGAGCGGCGAGACCGTCACCGATGCAGTGAAACATCCCATGAGCTTTGGCCTTCCCCAAAGCGAACCCGTGGAGGAGCCTTTGATCCAGCCGAAGAAGGCTTATCTCTGCCATCCCCAAGAGCAGCAGCAGCAGCAGCACTCCCAGGTGATTGACTTCGGTGTGGACGACGATCCCTGGGCGAATGCCGCCAGCGAGGAGCCCCAGACGGATGTGGAGCCCTTGCGGGTGAGGATCAGCCAGCTGGAGCAGCAGCTGACCACCGCCGAGCAGCAGAAGAGCGAGCTGCAGACCAAAGCGGCCAAGCTGATGAAGCGTCTGAAGGAATACAAGACCAAGGTGACGGCACAACCCACTCTGGCCGTGGACAACGACTTGGATTCGGCGATCATTGAGGAGCTGAAGCATCAGCTGCAGCTCCAGGAGTCCCGACAGGCCAAGGCCGAGGAGCAAGTGCAGCAGCTGGCCCTGGAGAAGGAGAAGCTCGCCAAGCGCATCGATGTACTGACGGCGGGCAACGATCGGATGACGGAGCTGAAGGAGCGCCAGGATATGGATGTGCAGATGTACCAGGCGCGCATCCGGGAGCTCCAGGAGAAGCTCAGCCACCTGGAGCAGTGGGAGGTTGGTGCATCGGCTCCCCTTGCCACTCCAGCTCCCGCTCCCGCTCCCGCTCCCTTGGCTGCCTTGGCTTTGGGTGGCGATGTGGAGGACAGACTGGAGAGCCTGCAGGCGGAGAACCAGGACCTGAATACCGAGTGCCAGGAGCTGCAGGCGCGTCTCAAGGAGGAGCGCCGCCAGGTCCAAATGGCCGAGGAGACCGCTGCCCAGGCCCAAGCCCAACGGGAGGCGCTGCAGGAGCAGCTGCGCGAACGTCTCCAAGAGGTGGAGGAACTGCGTCAAGCCAGTCCCCAAGAGCAAGAGCTGCTGCAGCAGCTGCAGGTGGAGAAAGACCAGCTGGAGGTTCACTTGCAGAACCTTCGCGAGGAAGTAGACTGCCTGAGATCGGTGAAACTGGAGAAGGATCAGCTAGAGGGGCAGAGGAGTCAGCAGGAACAGCAAAGGGAGGAGCACTTGATGCGGGCGCAGGCCGAATTGGAGCACTTTAAACTGCAGCTGGAGGAGCTTCAGAGCCAGAAGGTGCAGCAGGAGCAGCTCCAGAGCCAGCCAGTTGACCTGGAGTTACAGCAAATCCAAGAGCCTTTGAAAAACCTCCAAACCGAAGTGGAGCAGCTGAGGAGCCTTCAACCAGAAGTGGAGCAGCTGAGGAGCCTCCAGCCCGAAGTCCAGCACCTGAGATCCCTGCAGCAGGAGCTCCAGGGCAAGCTCTCCGAAATGGAAACACAACGCTACCGCGACCAGACCGAACTGGAGGCACTGCGTCGCAGTGCGGCATCCCCCAACGAGGATCAGCTGGCAATGCTGCAGGAGAAGGAGTCGGAAATCCTGCACCTCAAACAGCGCATCGAGGAGCTGATGCGCGAGGACCAAACCGAGAAGCTGGTCTTCGAGATCCTCACCAAGAACCAGGAGCTCCAGCTGCTGCGCATGCAAGTGAAGCAGCTGCAGGAGGACAGAGAGGAGCTTGCTCCCGCCACAGTTCCCGCTGCTCCATCCGCCGATGCCCTGAGGGAGTTGGAGCAGCTGCGTCGCGAGAAATCCGACATGGAGGAGGAGCTACGTGTGCTTAACAACCATGTGCTGAGCAGCCTGGAACTGGAGGATAAGATGAAGCAGACGCTGCTCCAGCTGGACACCAAGGATATCGAGATCACCGAGCTACGGCGCTCCCTGGAGCTGGTGCAGAGTCAGGCCATCCAACCCAACCCAATGCCCGATCTGGCCAGGATCAACCAGCAGTGGGAGCAGGTGGTGGAGCAGAAGTGCGGCGAGGTGGCGTCCATTTGGCAGGAGCATCTTAACCAGCGCGAGGCTGCCTTCCAGGCCCAACTGCAGCAGCTCGGGTCCAAGATGCAGCAGCAGGAGGAGCAACAGAAGCCGCAAATCCAGGAGCAGAGCCAGAGGGTGCTGCAGGAGCAGCTCCTGCTGCAGGAGAAGGAGTCGGAGATCCTGAACCTTAAACACCGCATCGAGGAGCTGATGCGCGAGGACCAAACCGAGACGAATTCCAGGCAAATCCAAGAGCCTCAGCCTGGGCAAACTTCCAGCGAAATGGTGGCCAAGATGCAGAAGGCCCTGGAGACCCAGGAGATGGAGATTGTGACGCTCAAGGAGCAGCTGGCCATTCGCTCTGCGGAGTATGCCCGGCTTGCAGCTCAATACGATCCCTTCCGGCTGCAGAACCGAGGTGGAGGAGGTGGCGGAGGAGGAGGAGTATCCTCGGTCCATCCCGCCGGAGGACCACCCTCTTTGGCTTCCAACGAACCCTTGCCGGAGTACGTGCTCAAGGCGGACCTGGACTACGCTCTGATGATGCTCCATCAGCGGGACATGCGTGTGGAGGAGATGATCGTGGAGCTGGTGCAGCTCCTGGAGGAGCGCGACCATCTCCAGCTAAAGCTGTCGGACACCTTGCGCCAGCTCGAAACGGAAAGATGTCGCACCAGCGATGAACGTGGGTTTGGGTTAAATTGCAATGCACATTTGATGTACTAATGAGGAGTAATCCTTTCCAGCTGCCTGTCCCACCGCCTCCTCGTCGGCCGCCTCCGGAAGCAGTCCCCTGAAAACGAGCAGCGTCGGAAGCAGCAGCGAAATCCTCGGTGGCGTCTCCTCCGGAAACGCTGGCAGTGACCTCAAGCAGAAGTAGGTCCCCAAACCAAAATGGAATCCAAAAGCAAATCCTAATCGCTTCCTCCTCCTTTGTTACAGGCTTGCGGAGCTGCAAACGGTGAAGCATTCCAAGGACAAGGTAATTGTGGATGAGCGGGAGCAGCGCCTGCAGCAGATGCTCCAGCTGCAGAAGGATATGGCCAAGCAGGCAGCAGCGGCAGCGCCACCATCATCCACAGCTCCAACCCTAGTTCCGACTGCAACACTAGCTCCAGCAGCAGATCCGAGTGAGTGGAGATTACCCTGAAACCCAAGAAAACCGATTACTGAGCAATGTCCTCCTTCTTCCCCTCCACCTCCAGCTGAACAGCCGGCGTTGCGCTCTCCCTCGATGATGCTGATGGACTGGTTTATGGGCGGCACCAAGGGCGAGGAGGAGCCCGCACCTGGTGGCGTTGGTGGCTTTGGCCAGACAAGCTCTGGCTAACAATGGACCCCTGGAGGCTCCAGGTCGCTTATTTTAGTTGGGCTATTTGCGTGTTCTTTATACGATATTATGTACCTTGATCGAAATATGTATCCTACCCCCCTCCCTGTGGCTCCTCGATCCTGGATCCTCGAGGATCCCTGATGCCCTCTTCACCTACCAAAAACAGAAACAAAAACAAAAAACAATCAACCAATCGAGCAGAATTCCGATTTGCAATACCTTTTATGTTGTAGATATGTAAAAATTGTAAAAAAAAAAAAACAAACAAAAACAAACAAAAAACAAAAACAAGAAACGAAGATGAGGGTAAAAAAAGAAGCAAATAGGAAATGCAGAAAACTTAACTAAAGAGAATTTAAGAATTAAATCCCGAAAATATTAACATTTCTGTAGTTTCTCCTGGGATTGGGATTGGGGGTTAACTTTTCACATACGTGTATTCTCAATTTGTATTTTATAACGAAATGAAATATTAAAGGTAGATTTCGAAAATGAAATTAAAACCGAAATCGCATTGTTTTTCCGTTTTATTTGAATTTATTTCAAATGATATTTGATGTTTAATTAACAATGTTTTTCATTTTATTTTTCCTTTAAGAAAAAAACACTTAGTTTTTAAGATTCATGCTGTAAATATTATAATAATTGTTTTCCTCTTGTTTGTGTTGTGATCTGCTGCTGTGTGTGACCTCCACCCTCGTCCATGCCATGTCATGTCCTTCATCGATCCTTTTGCCTGGGGATCTGGACTTTCCGAGGAGTCGACATAGTGGTGTTCATTGTGTTAGTGTTAGTTTGTGTGGTGGTGTGTTGTTTGTTGTTTGATTTCTCAATTAAATAATGCAATCGAATGTTGTTTAAATGTCCCGAAACAATTACTTGAATGTTAAATTCCGTTTCCACAATTTATTATTATTATTATTATGTTCATATATATAATGTTATATATATTTGTTTTTGTTTTTGCTACAGCTGACATCAAGTACATTTTGCGTATGATTTTTGCTTGTTTTCACTTCTCCTTTTTTTGTTTTATGTTAAATGTTTATACCTTCACTTTCATTTGATTTTTGTTTTTACTGGGTTTCTCTTGTGTTTTTTTTTAGTATGTCTAGTTAAACATTTAAATACGAGTTTTCACATGCCTATGAAAATACAGCGTGTGTATATATATTCATATATATATATAAATCTATATACCCTTTTTTTCAATGCTTTGCAAACTATCCAAAAAAATT
>JAJJHY010001290.1:6276299-6303768 GCA_021224005.1 Drosophila setifemur
ATTTAGTTTTTTTTCCAAGTTCAAACCATTAACAATGTGTCGTCGTTTGTTTTATAAAAAGTATTGATTGATTTTGCTGCGGACCTTAACTGCTGCTCACATATAGATCGTCAAATCGTATCAAATCAGATATATTTTCATATATAATATATATATATATATGCGTATGCAGATATAGTTGATGGGGGCTTCCGTTTAATTTCGCTGCTAATTGGGTTTTAGGAATTTCTCTTGTTATTTTATTCTCAATTCAACACAAGTTACATTAATGTTTGCTTAAATTCATTATCGTTAAATATATATAACTTTATATATGGTATATATATTTAGCAATAGTCGACGAGGGGTGTGAAGTGAAAATGATTAACTAAAACGAAACTTAGTAAATGCAAATGCCAACCAAAAAAAAAAACAATGATTATATATAGTAATATATAGAAGTTCCTTTCTATCTTTGACGGAAATCCAGGGGCTAAATGTGAGAGAGACAGACAGACAGACAGGCAAACAGAGAGAGAGAGAGAGAGAGATAGGGCGAAGCATCTGGTTTTACATTTTTAATTATTATTTTTTAGAGAGCATTTTGCAGAGCATTTTCTGTTTGGTGTGTTTCTCCTCCAAGCATTTGTTTGATTAAAATTCTTGTTTTCCATAAATGGATTTTGCTCGAGGTTTTCATTTCTCTCACTTAATGTTTTTCCTTTTTTCTTTTTTTCTTGTTTTCTCAACTGTTTTATAAAGAAGCAACCGGAATATTGATACAACTAAATTTTATTTACTCAATTTACAATTTTGGTTGGAAATGGTTAGAAATGCACTAAAAACGAATAAAAGGATCGAGTTTCGCGGCCGTTATTGAATGGCGCCAAATAAAATGGTAATCGTATTCTTAGTAAACATTAATTGAGAGCGAATAGCAAATGCAAATGCAATTGAAAATCTGAGCAGTACATGTAAATGGATGTGGATTTTAAATATATTCTTTTGCTTTTGCTTAGGAGATTTCCCTTAGTAAGATCTTGTATCTGTCATCGGATCCCTTCTGCATTCTGCCTTCTGCATTCTGCTTTCTGCATTCCGCAATCTGCTCCTTCAGCTTAGTTTTTCTGCTTTTCTTTTAATTTTCGTCTCTGCTCTGCTTGCTGATAGTGAAGTTGGTTGTTTTCCCCTTTGTTTTTCTTTTAATTTGAATGCTTCTGCTGCTGCTGCTGCTGCGTTCGTTCGTTGTTATTGCTGCGGTTTGCTGTTGCTTGCTGGTGTTTGTTGCTGTTGCTGCTGCTGCTGCTGTTGTTGTTGTTACATGTCGCATGTTATTGTTGCTGTTGTTGTTGTCGCTGTTTGTTTGTTGTTTGTTAGTTTAGTTTATGGCATTCAGAGCAGAAATTTGCCCAGTAGTAGACCCAAAATGGCCGCAGCAATGGCAATTGCAATGTAAAAGACCGGAATCTGTTTCTCAGCCAAAACTGGGGCATACGGCTCGTTCACCTGCTTGATGTTCGCCGAGCTGCGATAGCGTGTGATTTGATCCTGCAACGCACAACGCACAAAGATTATTATAGGATTTGATTTGGAACTAAGAAATAATATCATATGCTAATATCCCATCATACCTTCAAGTGCGTATTTTCTTTTCGCAGTTCGCTGTTGTTTTCGCGCAGCGCCTTGATCTCCCCGGACAGGGACTCCACATTCTCCGACGAATCGGGCAAGTTCGAGGGCTGCAATTGGGTATAAGTTATAGTTGATTGGTTGATTCTTTATTGGGATTCAGTATATCTCACCTTATCCTCGCTGGACAGCTTGGGCTCGCTCTTGAGCGCCTCGGCGCTGGCTGAGCTGGTGTTGGCTCCGGCGCTGCCTCCTCCGGCAGTGGCGCTTCCTCCTCCGATGGCTCCTTCGCCGCTGCCCCTGTTCTCTGCATTCGCCTCCGAGCTGGGCAGCTCGAACACGCACTTCAGCTTGGCGTCCATCAGCTGCTCCGGCTCCAGTTCCTTCCACTGTGAACGAAAGAGCAAGTCATTTATGTATTAGTTAGATTCGTACAATAGTAATAACTTATTTCAGCTTTTAAATGCTTGTTCATTCTTTTTGTACTATTTTTTATTTATGGCTAAATTAATTTAAGATTTTTTTGAGTCTTTAGGAAGATAAGGATTAGGGTCTTACCAATTTATTCAAATCGGACAAATCAGCATCAGTGGGGGCCAGGACACTTTGCACCATGAACTTGTGCTTGTTCTTCTCCTGCTGATCGTAGATGAAGGGCTGCAGGCAGACTATACAAAAAGGGCATTAAAAACAATGATTAGGTCGGTGTAAATTGGAAGAGGAATCTGGATCTACTTACTCTCCACCTGGGTCGATCGAAACGGCAGGATCTTGCCGATGTTTGGACGTACACAATAGCGCTTCGGGGCGGTCGTCTTGATCTTGAAGACCAAGGGCAGAGACGAATTGTTGCGCAGGGTCATGATTGTGATGACGGGCTTGTGGAAGGGTCCTGTAATGAGATGTAAACAAAAACGGAACGGAAGCACATTCGATTAGTCACACTCTATTGGGGAATATTTAATCACCCACTTTCCACACCATTTCCAATTTCCCACTTTTCCCCACATTTCCCACTTCCACTTCCACTCCCTCCCTCTCCATTGAATTTGTGTCACGTCACGCTTATTGCGTCATTTGCCAAAGCAAGTTCAAATTAATTGAATTAAAAGCAAAACAAAATCGAAAACTGGCACAAAAGAATTCGAGACCAAAAAATAAATCAAATCAAATCGAACTTCGAATACCCTGCAAAATGAAGTTCGAAAGTGTTTAGATTTTATCTAATGAGAATATTTACAAATATTTTAAGTATTGATTTGAATTCTAATTTGTATAATAATGAAAAATTAGTTGAACCTTTTTTAAAATAATAGTTTAAGTGATTTTAAAATCAACGACAGCCAATTAAGGAATAAGTGAATCTTTCAATAGTGGAATAATGGAACTTACTTAATATTATAATGAAATAATAAATATAAATTACTATTTTTTACATTTACAAAATCAAATTGTGAGCACATATTGGTAAACAAAACATATCTGCCTTTTAGTTCCAATTAAAAATCGATCGTGGGCTCCTGATGAATCCCCAAAAAACCAATTCGGAGAGTGGGAAAATGGGAAAACCAAAAGAAAACCTACAATAAAAAAACAAGCATGGATTCCTAAATTTTGAGTTCGCTGTGCGTGTTTGTGCAAGTGTGTGTGTGTGCGTGCGTGTGTGTGTCTGTGTGCGATTGTGAGTGCTTTCAAGGAAATTTCATTAGACAAAGTCGCGTCATGCATGTGTTTCACCCCCACCACCACCCCCACCCTCCTCAGCACCTTGGCCCACCATTCCCGATTCCACCACCCCTCGCAATAGTCAACGATCAAAGAGGGGGCGGTGTGGGGGGGTGTTGGAAAAGAATGGGGCTAAGGCTCACACACACACACACACACACACACAAACAGAAGTGAAAATATTTGCGCACAGTGGGGTTGGATGGTCTAAAGTTCTTAATGGAATGTTTATTGAATTCATATTCAAATTAAAGGGAGTCTTTTTTTAATTATTTATAAAGGAATAAATGCTAATGAATCATTGTTGGTCAAAGTCTAACTGTGGGATATCTTCTTATGCGTTTCCAATAACTTTGTTTACAACAATCTTATTTTACATTATTTATTCTTTTCGGCGAATCCCTTTCCAATATCTTGGTTTGCGTTTCCAATAACGTTCTTTGCAACTCGCAATTCACAATGTTTATTTATTAGTTCCGATGCAGAGCTAGCTAATTCCCAATATCGAATCCGAAGATAGACATAATAAAACTGTAAGTGGAGTCCCTATCCCGGGTATCGAATTGTTTGAAATTCCCAACTGGCTCGCAATATGAGAACAAATTGTGATAGACCGATATGAAATCAGAGAGTATGTTCGGAATTGAATTGCAACTTGGGTTCAAGTTAATTATTGTTAGCCTTGTTTATTCAGCTAACCCAAGGTTTTTTTATTTGCACCGAAACCAGGAAAAAAAGAAAGATAAAGCAAAAAACCACAATAATTGCCAGCTTTTCAGCCACTTGTTTACAAGCTCTTCCCCTCCCTCTCTCTCTCTCTCTCTCGCTCGCTCGTACCCCCACCCTTCCGTTTTCGTTGGAAGTTTGGTAGCCTTTTTGTTGAAGTTTTTGAGTGCAATTAAGTGCATTCCACGCCCACTGTGCGAGCTGCTTTGGCTGTCATATTGCATTGTTCTTGTTGTTGTTGCTCTTTGGCCAAAATTCAAAAAGTAAAAGACAAGGGAAACAAGAAAACATGAAACAAAAACAAGAGAAAAAATAAAAATGGCCCATGACAAGTTTTTGCGTACAAAAATAAAATGCTAGCCGAAAAACGCAGGGCGAGTGAGTGCGACAGAGCGAGAGAGCTTGAGGCCCGTGGCTGGGGGAGCGAGAGAGAGAGGGAGAAAGAGAGCGACGCCAGCTGCCGGCATCAAAAGAAATTAATAAAAATAAAATAAAGAGAGAAAGGAGAAGAGACAAGGTGAAGATAGTACACACGGACACAGACACCCTAACACACACTAACTCACACACACACACGTCGCGTAGAAATGTCAAAAAAATGTGAGAAACAACACAAAAAATTACGAAAACCAAAAGAACAACAAAAACAACGGAAATTATTGATAAGCTGCAAAAGAAAGCGAGCGAGAAGACCATATCACATAAACAGCGAGGGCAAGCGAGAGGGAAGGAGCCAGGGAGGGAGAGAGTGCTAATGCGTACGTGTGTGCGTGCGAACTTTGCAGTTTGTTCGGCCCTTTATTTTTTCGCGAATTTCTCACCAAGAAATGGTAATGAATATTTTTGCATTAAATGTACTTAACACTTACCAACAAATCGCAACTCATGCTCCGGGTCAATAATCAACGGAAGATCAAAGAGTGGTTTGCTCATTGTGGCGGCTGTTGTTCTTGTTGTTGTTGGGCTTTCCACTATGGCTCCTTTTATTCGCTCTCCGCTTTACTGCTCTTCTTCTTCTGGTTTGGTTTGGTTTTGTGCGTCCTCTCCGCTTTTGCTGCCGTTGTTGTTGTTGTTGCTGCTGCTACTGCTACTGCTGCTGGTGTGTCGCTGTGAGGAAATGCACACGGAATTGAATTACACACACACAGGCACTCCACAAGCTTGATTTTTCGCTTACGTTTGCTTTCCGTTTCTTTTTTTCTGTGCAAAATATTCTTGCGAACCGAATTTGATGCTCTGCTGTGTTTTCTTGGGCTTTCGTCGATTGTTTCGTTTTTCGATTCACTTTACGCTTTACGTTTTGCTTTTCTTCCTTTTTGGCTCCGTCGTACGTCGAGGCGCTCTCGCTCTAACACATTCGTTGGCCAGGCGAAAATATCGGTAAATTTATGCGACCACACACACACACACGCGCGCACGCACGCAGAGCTTACACGGACGCAAAAAAAATAAAAGGAATGGCAATATAATGTGGAGAATTGAGAAATTCTCCGGACTCCTGCTGCGGGATTACGGCGTGCAAAATACAACGATCAACGTGGATTTTGCTACGGCTGCTGCGCTGCTCTTTGCCCTTTCACGAAATTCGATTTCGTTAATTTGTCACACTCGAGGCTTCTTATTTTAAATTTTTTTCTGTCGTGTCGTCGAGAATTTTCATATGCAAATGCCAAAGCGAGAAATTCAGTCAGCAGAAGGAAAAAATACGCCCGTCAAACGCATGCGTCACCCAAGAGTTCTAGGCCGACCGGCAGAATTTCGGTCAGCAACGCCGTTGCCGCTGGTCGGGGTTTTCCTATACCCGCGAGATGGTCACACTGGCTATAAGGGAGGAAAATTTGTTTGTTTTTTTATGTATTTTAATAAGTCTTAAAATTGGTTGATTACTAATATATTTTGTTTTATTTCAAGCACATTATTAAGCGGTTGCAACCAAAAAATGAGATTTTTAAATATTAAATGCATTTATTTCCCACATACGGTCCTGCCTTGGTTGTCCAACAGGTGACGCCATCACGAAATGCTCGCTCTATTGCATAGTTTATGAAACTGTCCGTGTAGAATGTAAAGTTAGGTAGATAGCTCATGTTACTAAATATTTCTAACAGGCAGAAATAATTTAGTTATGAAAATATTATTGTCTTAAGTTATCAAATAGTAAAAAAATAAAATGACTAAACAAGTTGAGACCGCAGTCAGCTAGTGGTATTTTCAGGAGTTCTGTGTTGTGATTTAAGCAATGGGGTAACCAAATGCTAACGAACATAACAGTTCAACAGAGGCACTTTGTGGTATTCATATACTACGGTCACACTTCGCACTTGCCGACTGTTAACCGTTAACAAAACACTACTGTGTACAGCTGTTAACATTGAAAGAAAATGGGTTAACAAGCAACTGTCAAGAAACTGGTAGATATATAATACCTTATATTATATTATAGACACCTTCTTCCAAACTGATTTTTGAAGGAATAAGAAATAGTGCAGTCTTCCGAAACAGAATAGAAATCAAATAAATGTTTTGAAATTTGAAATGTTCCCACTATGCAGTGTGACCAGGCGATAGTCAACTTTGGAATACCGTAAATTGTTCTCACTAAATGGGGGTATTTTCAAATAAAAGAGAGCTGGTTTTAGCTGTTTTAAGCATATAACAATATACCCAGCAGGTCACACTGTTTCCAAAGCGAGTGCCGAGCGGACCGAGTTGCGGACAGAAGTAATAATTCCCAATTATTTTTTTGATTTGTTGCTGCCGATTGGCGGTCTTCTTGGTCTTGGTCATTGTTTTTTTTTCGCGGTTTAAAAATACTCAACCGCTGACTAAGAGAAATCCAATTAAATCGAGAGCAAGTACGAGCAAGCTCGAAAGCAAGTAACTGTAAAACTGACTCAGATTCGTGCGTGTGTCCCAGCGTGTGTGTGTGGTTGTGTGTGTGCGTCGAGTAACTCCACAAGTGTGCGAGAGCAAATCAAAATAAAATAGAAGGAAAGGAAAAAAAGAGGCAAAAGCAGAACCGCCCTGATGGAAATTGATTGTGCGAATTCGAAGCGAAAACGCGAAGAAAGTTAATCTAAATGGCTGGCAGTGGCCAGAGTGGGTGTGAAATAAGCGGGGCGAGGCGGGATTACGTAAGAAATCAATGGATTCCGGCTGCATTTGGCCAAAAACGGCGAAACGAAGTCACCGAGAAGAGCAGCGGCTGCGGCCGCCACAGCAGCACCAATAGAGCGCTCTTTGATGATTTCATTCCCAGTGACGACACACACTCGCACACAGCGATATCGGTCGGTGCTCGGGTTGTGTGTGTGTGTGTGTGTGCTGTGTTTGTTGAGCTATTATAAAAAATGAGTCCTCCGCGATTCCAAGACATTTATCAATTATTGCCTTAACCCTTCGATTGACTGCAGTGCCTATATGCATGTCCAATGGGAAAGCAATTGTTGTTCCTTTTAATTGATCATGAACCCAAACTGAACTCCTATTAGTATTCAAAACAAGAACATTTGCTGTAAAGTTAGTTATCACTGAAATACTCATAAACTAAATGAATCACTTTCCATGAATGTGCTTTGAAATATTAACTGGAAACTCTTCCCCTCTTTCCAACAAGAGTTTTGATAACCTCAGGTGCCCTGCAGTGGGTTAAGGCTCGCTCTCTTAATCGCAACTTCCCCCACCCACTCTCTTTCGCGCGATCTGTCATGTGTGTGGCAGGAGAAGGAGCGGTGTGACGGCAAGGGGCGGGGGCAACCAGTACGCCCACATCTGGGCGGATGGCTGGCCCAGATGTTGCTCACGAATCTCGATTCGATGGTGGGCGTCCCTGTACAGTGATCACTCTATGCTGCCGATCTTGTTTGTTTTTTTTTTTTATGCAAATCGTGAGGGCGCGTGGGCGTCTAAATATAGAGAAACGCACACACACACACACACACACAGGGATTTTTGGATTGCAGCAGGAGCCCTTTCGATTGGCGCTTAATTGTTGTATTTGTTGCATTGATGGGAATGTGTTTCGTTATTGAATTTTGAGTTAAGTGAATGAGAGGGTGAGAGTGAATCATTTAAGCCTTGCGGCGATTCAATGGAAGTCAACAATGAGTAGTCACTGTCCCGCTCCCTCGGCCTTTGTTTACATTTCGGCAGGAGTAAGGGAGTGGGGAGTGGGAAGAGGTAGAGTGACGGAGAGAGAATTTGAGAGAGGGAGTGGGAAAGGGGAGAGTGCTAACGGAACGTGCTTAAATGAGTAATTTGCGGTGCTCATTGACAGCTTGCGATGTTTATCACCGCTGCTCGCTTCCTTCCTTCTTCCTCCTTTCTCCTTCCTTCTGGCCGCTTCTTCTTCTTGATGTTGACGCCACCTCCTACATAAATTCGTACATAATCGCAGCGCCCTCGAATATTTCAGTATGTGCGTTTGTGTGTGGGATGAGTCATCTGGCCAAGTTGATGAGAAAATAAAATTAAACATTAAGGTAGAGCAAAAGAAAACAAAACCAACAAAACCGAACGAGCAGAAAGCAGAAGAAGCTGAAACAGAGGGGCAGATGTTGGGCCATTTGGTGCTGTTGCTCTTGTTTCTCTTGTTGTTGTTGCAGTAAAAGCACACACGCTGTAACACACACACACACACCGCAACAATACATATCTACATCAAACAAGCAGTGCAGGCAGCTGAACTTCACTCACAGTTGTGTCCGAAATATTAGTTATGCCATGGCATTAAATTAGGTTAAAAAACAAAGGGGTATTGGTAAAAGAGAATATTACATTTTGCACCAAAATATGAAAATAATTTTGTATGAGACATTGAAACAAAGAGATCTCTGATAAGTGTAACAATGAAAAATATCGCATTTCGCTCCAATTAATAAAATTATAATTGATTGTGACGGTGGAAATTATAAAATGTTTGTGAAAACTAAATAAATCTGTCTCATCTGGCAGTCCTATTAGAACGACCGCCTCTGTAGTTCTCGAACGACAGTCAATCCAATTGGAAGCAACAACTAATCAGATCAATTGCTTTCCCATTTCCCCTTTCCAGCCGCGCACCAAAGCGACAGAGAACGCCACGAGCGAGCGAGAGAGAGCACAGTACACTCACCCTCCCCCTCACACACACACGCACACGCACTCACACACCCACCCACCCACAAGGACTCCAGACTCCGCCAGCCATGATCCTGGAGAGCGCGCGGAGGGGCCAAGCGGCCCTCCTCCTCCTCCTGGCCTGCCTGCTCGCCATCACCGTGAGCGAGATCGAGGGTCAGAAGGCCAGCAAGCTTACCCAGAACCCGTGCGGGGCCAAGGAGAAATGCCACACATGCATCCAGACGGAGAGCTGCGCCTGGTGCCGGGATCCGGACTTCAAGGGGCAGTCGCGTTGCTTCCCGCAGAGCAGCTCCACGTGCAGAGAGGAGTTCGTGTATACTGCGGTCACCTCTGAGGACATACTGCTCAACAAGAACCTGACTCTCGCCTCGGTGGCCGGAGGATCAGCGGCGGCCGGATACGGAGGCGGAGCTGGAGGTGGAGCCGGTTACCACTCCGGCGGTGGCTTTAGCCACTCCTCGTCCTCCTCCTCCTCCTCCTCGTTCTACAGCTCCGGATCAGAGTACTCCGCCGGCTGGTCGGCCAGTTCCGGCGAAATCGTACAGATCAAGCCGCAGTCCGTCAAGCTGAAGCTGCGAATTAGTAAGTTACAGCCTAGAGCCCGCGATCCTCTCCAGACATAATAATACCCGACCATCTTGCAGACCAAAAACACGACCTCAAGGTGAGCTACACCCAGGCGGAGGGCTATCCCGTGGATCTCTACTACTTGATGGACCTGTCCAAGTCCATGGAGGACGACAAGGCAAAACTGTCCGCCCTGGGCGACAAGCTATCGGAGACGATGAAGAGCATCACCTCGAACTTCCGCCTCGGCTTCGGTTCCTTTGTGGACAAGGTGCTCATGCCCTACGTCTCGACCATTCCCAAGAAGTGAGTACGCCTCTGGAGCAATAGAATATCGATAATATATTCTTTATATTCCATAAATCTCGAATGATTTTTGAAGCTATGTTACATATAAGCACCTTGCAGAATACCTTTGATTTCGTTGAAAACTTACTAAAGTATACTTCTCCGATTTTATTAAGTACATATGATCTCTATATTAGCTATGAATAATACTATAAGTAGAACGAGTCACGTCCGTCCAGGAATGCCATGTTAAAGAAACATTCACGTGGAAAGTCGAATCAAAAGCGGAATACCATATCTTAGTGCACATAACTAAATTATTTTTGAGGAATTTTGATTCATTCTTGGTTCTTGATTCATTCATTCTGGAAATCGTATTACTATATCCCATAGCCGTCATAGGAATAATCGGTCGCAACAAGAGGTATAAGCTTCTAAGCTTCGGTTCCCCGAAGTAACTCTTAATCCCTTTCCTTGTTTTCGTGTTTTCCAAATATTAAGTTATGTTATATTTTGTTGGTTACATTACGTTATCATAATTTTTGTTCTTCAAAACCCCTAAGTTTAGATCTAAATTTAGTTAGTAAGAAACCAGTTATAGTCATAGCCTACGGATGCGATGGATGCCAGCTTAGTCAGCGCTTCGCCGGAACTCGCCGGATATGAGTAGTGATTCAAGCTATGACCGATCGGCTCCCCAATTAAATAACTCATTTGCTAACCCAAAAAAAAACCAAAAAAACAAATCATAATCAGCGCCGTGCAGCTGGACTTTCTATTTCGTAGTGCTCACTTCTTCTTCTCCCTATATGTCTGAACGAATTAATGCCAAGTCTGAGCTAATTTTATCGAATAGGAAGCTAACTCTGTTCAATATTTATATACTTACAACAACCACACCATGTACACCAACCAACCAACAAACCAACCAACCAATCAACAACAACTGAACAACCTGCAATCTACAACACCGATCCTCGTAGACTCGAGCATCCCTGCGACAACTGCAAGGCTCCCTATGGTTACCGCAATCACATGCCACTCAACAATAACACCGAAAGCTTCTCTGTAAGAGACATTAATCGATACTTGATCCGCATAACCCCTCACCTGCCTGCTCTCTCCCCTTTTCATATTCAGATATATCTATAACTATATAGCCACAGCATGCTCCCCCCTTCCGCCTTATAGACTATGTTTCCCATATCCCCTATCCCATATCCCATATGCATCTCTATTTGTTTTAGTCGTAGTCTTAAGTATCTGTACTTTTGTGTTGTATTGCTGCCATGCTGAGGGATACATTAATATTGTATGCCTCCTAACTGGAGTAATCGGGTGATCAGCACATATCTTAGCCGCATTATATTGTACCGTATATCGTAATTTATCTATCTGCACTCCTCGATGTCGTCAAACATTATTTATCTTTTGTGTTCTTTTCTTTCTCTCTCTTTCGATCTATATCTCTCTTTCATTGTGTACATATCACGCTCTCTCTCCACATATATAAACTATATATCTGGCCTATACAAAATATATATAAATTTCTGTTGCTTGAAATTCGAAATCGACAAATCGAAACCAAAATTAGCCTGGTGGAGCCCTGCCCCAAGTGTGATGCTCCCTATGGCTATCGAAACATCATGGGCTTGAACACGGACACATATAGATTCTCTGTAAGTGGTCACGCCCCCTCCCCCCATTCGAATCGGGATCCGAATCCGGAACCATGTCATCATCGACACTGCACTGCACAAACCATTCGCATCCGACAAAGCATTTTGGCCAATTTGTCCCATCGCCATCCATTGCCATCTATCCCCATCCTAACATTGTTCCATTGTTAAAGTTTTGATTTTGCATTCTATAGTAGTATCGTTAGTCGGATTTCACATATATATATATATCTTATGCATGTTATTAACCGCTTTTGTTAACGTATTTTATAGTTTATGGTACTTTATAATTGGTGTTTGCCGTTTGTTTTGCATGCATTTAGCTTGGTTCTTGTGTTTATCCCTTATAATTCTCAACCTAATGGCACTCTCTGAGGATTTAGGGTAGGTTCAGAAGCTACTTGATCACTAAACCCAATAGTTTTGCCTTTTTTTTTTGTTTGCTTAACTAGTAATGTATCCCAAAAAGAATCTGTTCAAATTAACCTCTAAATTGATTCATAACATTCATTAGGAAAAGGCACTTTTGAAAAGTTAAAGATAAATATATTTAAAGGGTTCCCTTCCCAGATGTAGACCAGATTCTTCTCTGTTTGTAAGGTTATTTAATATATTTTGTGGTTTCAAAAACAAACCCAACGTGACGTAATCCATTCTTTATGGGGTTCGTAGTGCTCGTAGCTTGCAGTCTCTAGTTTCCCTGCCGAAACATGATAAATGGAGTCTTGAGGAATTTGGAATTAATCACAGCCCTGACATGTATGACTGCGATATATCTTATCGAAGTTTGGGAAGAAGGGGAAATCGTTATCTTCGACTAATATTGACTCGTTCGCGGGGCTTCTGTTTGCTAACCTGGGACAGGGGAACGCCTTTGTTGCTACACTTCGAACTAATCCAGGGAGTGCCTCCGCCAGTTCCTCCACTCACACACCGTTTGCTCCTTCCACATCCTCCTTAACAACTGCATCTATGAGAGAGTAACTCCCAGTGACCCCCTGTCTAATCCCGCTCTAATCTTTGTACGCCAGAACGAGGTAAAGGAAGCGGCCGTGTCCGGTAATCTGGACGCACCCGAGGGCGGTTTCGATGCCATAATGCAGGCCATCGCCTGCCGTCAACAGGTTGGCTGGCGCGAGCAGGCCCGTCGCCTGCTGGTCTTCTCCACGGACGCAGGCTTCCACTACGCTGGTGATGGCAAGCTGGGCGGCGTGATTGCCCCCAACGATGGGGAGTGCCACCTGAACCAGGAGGGCATGTACACGCACTCGGTGGTGCAGGATTACCCGAGCATCTCGCAGATCAACCAGAAGGTCAAGGAGAACGCCATCAATATCATCTTTGCGGTGACGAGCAGCCAGATCTCTGTCTACCAGAAGCTGGTCAAGCACATCCAGGGCTCCTCCGCCGCCGTCTTGTCCAACGATTCGTCCAACGTGGTCGATCTGGTCAAGGAGGAATACGCTGTAAGGGATCCTTGGGGAGACAACCCAGTCAGTGAAGTCTCTTTCTAATCTTCTTTTCTTTGGATTGCAGAAAATCTCATCGTCTGTGGAGATGAAGGACAACGCGACTGGCGATGTGAAGATCACGTACTTCTCCTCCTGTTTGAACGGAGGACCCGAGCTGCAGACCTCCCGGTGCGATAATCTGACGGTGGGCCAGCAGGTCAGCTTCACCGCCCAGATCCAGGTGCTCAAGTGTCCCGAGAATCGTCGCGACTGGACGCAGTTCATCCAGATCTATCCCGTCGGAATCAACGAGAGCATGCTCATCCAGTTGGAAATGCTGTGCGAGTGTCCGTGCGAGCTGCCCGGCTCCATTGGCTACGAGGTGAAGTCCCCGCACTGCAACTCGACCGGCACCTTCATGTGCGGCATCTGCGAGTGCGATGACCATCATTTCGGCAACACCTGCGAGTGCGACGTATTGGAAATGACGCAGGCGGCCAACAACGATGCCAGCTGCCGGGCGGACAATGTCACTGAGCTGGACTGCTCCGGACGGGGTAATTGTCAGTGCGGCTCCTGCGTGTGTCATTCGCGCACGAATACGGATGAGATCATCTCCGGGCACTTCTGCGAGTGCGACAACTTCAGCTGTGAGCGGAACAAGAACATGCTGTGCTCCGGCCTGGACCATGGCATCTGCGACTGCGGTCGGTGCATCTGCAAGCCAGGGTGGACGGGCTCCAATTGCGGCTGCCTGGCGTCCAACGATACGTGCATGCCGCCGGGTGGCGGGGAGATCTGCTCCGGGCACGGCGTCTGCGAGTGCGGGGTGTGCAAGTGTGCGGTGAATGAGCAGGGCCGGTATTCCGGGCGGCATTGCGAGAAGTGCCCGACCTGCTCGGGCCGTTGCCAGGAGCTGAGGGACTGCGTCCAGTGCCAGATGTACCACACCGGTGTGCTCAAGGACGTCGACGATTGTGCACGTAATTGCACGGCCTTCACGCCGGTGGGCGTGGAGAAGGTGGTGATCGATGAGCACAAGGACGAGCAGATATGCACGTTCTTCGACGAGGACGACTGCCGGTTTGAGTTCAAGTACAGCGAGCAGGGCGAGCTGATTGTCCATGCGCAGGAGGAGAAGGAGTGCCCGCCGAAGATCTTCATGCTGGGCATCGTTCTGGGCGTCATCGCGGCCATTGTGCTGGTGGGTCTGGCCATTCTACTGCTCTGGAAGCTCCTCACCACGATCCATGATCGGCGGGAGTTCGCCCGCTTCGAGAAGGAGCGCATGAACGCCAAGTGGGACACGGTGAGTTGGCGGTTGGAAGCATATATTTTAAAATCTCTGTTAACTCTTATTTGGTTTGCAGGGCGAGAATCCCATCTACAAGCAGGCCACCTCCACCTTCAAGAACCCGATGTATGCGGGCAAATAGAGCTCTCCGGCTCCCTGCTAAATATTAGTGAAAATTACGTGTCTGTCTGTGCTTGAACCGATTAATCAGAAACCAGAAATCAGCAATCCGAGAACCCAAACTAATCCCGAAACCAAATCCCGCCATTGTCCAATCAATAACCGATCGACAAAAGCTGCTTTGCCCGGGTGCAAAACCACTGAAGTCAACTGCCATTGCAACGCGTTCTAAACTAAGTCAGCCCAACCTATCTATATATATATATATATATATATCTATATCTTATATATATTTATATATACATTTACACGAAACGCCTCGAGGGCAGCCTTTATACATTGCGTATACTTAACGAGCAAACGATTTGTGCCTTGCAACATATTTTAGACTATATATATGTGTATCGATATCCATGTGTATCTGTATACGAAGGAAAGGAGCATCAGACAACGCACAAGCAGCCAAAAGAAACGGAAACAGAAACAACAGCAGCAAAAAACAACTTGAACAATAGTTAGGAGTTATGTGTTCTTTTTTGTTTCTCATGAATTTGTATTTTATTTTTTGTATTCTTTGTATTCTTTATTTGTAATTTATGTTTTCCCCCCGCAATCTAATTTTAATGAAACAAAGCCAACATAAAATGTATTTAACTGAACGATCCTTGCAAGAGCAGGGCCAACTTAACACTGATCTGTCTCCCTCCCAACTGTCGTCCTCTTTGACAACACAACACCTCCCCCCCCACCTCCCAATGTTTTTCTAAATGTGAGTTTTTTTTATTTGTTTTTAAAGCTAACTTTACAATTAATATTTAAGCGTATTAACATTTAAGCTTGTAATTGTTAATTCGAAATGCAAGAGTGCACAACTTTTCATTTGAATTTTGTACGGAAGAGAACGGAAAGTTGGAGAAAGCAAAACGTTTGTTTTTGTTTTATTGAATTTCGATCATTAATAGTAAATTAATACTACTATATAAATATTATATCTTTTGCCATTTGTACTGATTACTGATTAACATATTTAAAGTAATACATCAAAAACAAAACGAGAAAAAACAAACCAAAACGCAAAAAAAAGGAGAAAAACATTTTCGAGTAATTTTATTGAAATGGAAGAAAACATGAAAATGCAAATCAAATTGTTTAAAGCTAATTTTAGTGAAATAAATGAGAGAAAAATAAAACAAAAAAAGATGAAACTCCTGGTTGACGTATTGATAACTTGGGCTTGGGCTTGGGAATCTGCAAACTACGAGTATATCCATTTTCAGCCCGATGTAACCCGATTCCCGATGTGTCCTCTCCGCCAAATGAAACAAGTTCCAAAAATTCAAATTGTATTCTGCATTTGATTCACAAAATGTCAATGGAAACGCGCGCGCATATCGAAGGCAATCGGGGGGGCAATCGACGGTCATCGAAGGCAATCGATTGACTCTCTCGATAACAGTTCTATATAGGTAATCGGTAATTCGTCGTGTATATATTCTTTTGTATACATTGGTTTTTGTGTGTTTTCGAAACAAGTCTAGGCAATTGTACGTACTATGTAGAGTTAAGGTTACGGATCGGGATCGGGAGCGGGTTGGGGTTCGGAATCGGGATCGGATCGGAATCGGGACCAGGATGTGGAGCGGCAGCATTATGTACAGTGTAAAAACCAGGACATGGGGAGCTGGTTACCAGTTGCCAGGACTGCGATTGCTGGGGATGTGTCTGGTGTCTGGTTTCGATGGGGTTTGCATTTCGGTGAACTTAAGTACGGCTTGAGGTGTTGAGGTGTTGTCCTGTATTGTGGTTCGTCCTGCCAGGACCTTAGCAATCGCTCTTGGAGCGCTGCTCTCTCTCCGATCCCGATCCCGATGCCGAATGTGTGTGTGTGCCGCCCTTCCCTTTCCCCCGTCTCGCACAACCGCAGTCGAGTGGCATCGGCGACGTGCTCTTGGCCAGTCTGGAGCTCTCCAGTTGCCAGTTGCCGGATGCCGGATGGGATCCGCCCGCCCTCGGGGGGAAGGCGCTTCAGTGGAAGATGAGATCCGCGTCGGGCGCGCCCTTCTGGTGCTTGAACTTGTGCTTGTTGGGCTTCTGGTAGTAGCTCTGCGTGAAGTTGCGCTGCTGCGGCGGCAGCAGAGACTCCTGGTAGTCCTCCTCCTCGATGCGCTCGGTGATGTTCAGGGTCAGGCGCTTCACCTTCTCCTTCTCCTCGCGCGTCTTCTGCTCCTGCAGCTTCAGGTTCACCACCAGATGCGAATCCGAGGGGGCCACAAACTGCTTGAACTGCTGCTTACCGCCCTTGTTGCCGCGCACCATCAGCACGAAGGGCACGGCTCCCGGTGCACTTCCTCCTCCACCTCCTCCCCCACCTCCATTGCCTCCCGCATCCCCGCCGGACTTCCCATTGCTGCCCATTTCTGGGGGATCGGTGCCCGGCGAGCTGGGCGCTCCTCCGCCATCCGTCTTCAGGTTGGAATTCGAGTTGCAGTTGGTTAGTTGCTCGTAGGACTTCTTCTGCAGGCGCGCCGTCATCGGCACGGGTATATCCTTGACGGTGACCTTGAGCGGATCCTTCAGGCGCTCCTGGTACGAGTCCGTGGTCATCTTCTCGTACATCTGCTCGAACTCTATGTCCTCCTTAGACTTCGAGGGTGGCTGGAGGGGCTCCGTATCGTTCTCGGTCCAGTCATTAGGCTGCTCGGGCTCCTGGCCCGCCGCTGCTGCCTGGCGCTCCCTTTGGTCGTTGGAGGAGCCCGAGTCCTCATCGGTTGCCTGGAATGAATAGTGGGAAATAATCGGGATTAGGAATTATTATGCCCTCAGCAAGGCTCCTTCAACTTACGCCCTCGTCCAGCTCGTTGATCTCGCTGATGGTGGCCAGAGAGTCCTCGTGGGCATTGTTGTTAGTGCTGGCCTTCAGCTGGGGATAGAGCTTCTCCTGCAGATGCTGGATGGCCGTCTTGGCCTGCTCCAGGCTGCGGTACAACTTCAGCCTGGGCCTCACACCGGACAAACAGTCGCGATAGGTGTGATCGACCAGGATGGGGAACAGGTCGGAGGTGTTCTCCGACTTGCTGAACACGGGATGCGACTTCTTGAACCAGTAATAGTGCTGGAAGAACACCAGGAAGTAGTCCAGCCTGCAAGGGGGAGAAAGAGAATTAGGGATTAGTAATCGTTCCTGGTTGTGGATTCAATAGGTAACCCACTTCTTGCGCGTGGCCTGGCTGGTGAAGTAGGGCCCGCAGGTGTCCAGCAGCATGCAGGCCAGCTTCAGCCGGAACAGGCTCTCCGGCGGGTCCAGAGGCGAGACCACGCTCTGGTCCATCGACACCCCCAAGGAGATAATCGAGTAGAGGGTGTTGAGGATGTGCGTGGACTCCACCAGCTTGTAGTTGTACATCTCGCCCAGGTACTTGGCCATCGCAATGCGTCGCTGGGCCATCCTCGGCGAATGGATCTCCAGGCCGGCGCGAATATCCTCGAACACATTGTCAATCACAATCGTTATGGCGCGTGGCTGGTAGGAGCTCAGTCCGGAGACGAGATCCGCCAGGCAGCGGACCAGCGGGAAGCGCAACAGGTACGCCTTGCTGAGGCACTTGATGGCATAGCTGCAGGTCTCCGGGTCCTGCCAGTCGATGCGGCGCAGCATCTTGATGCAGCGCTCCACGTTCTGTTTGCACAGCTCCTCGAAGATCACATGCCGGATGTACTCGTGCATCGGCGGGCGCGGTGTGGGCTCCCGCTTGGACGACTCCGGCGGCTTCACCAGATAGAAAACACTCTCGATCTGCGCCGAATGACGCGAATCCATCGCCGTGGCCGTCTTCATTCGCAGCATCTGGTCCATGAACACATTCATCAGCAGGCGGGCATCCCGGCAGTTGTACAGATAGACGCCGCACACCTCCACGAACGCGCAGGCCATCTCGATCTGGTGGTGCTGGAAGTCCCGCAGCAGCATCTTCAGACATCCCAAGGCATCGAACTTCTTGAACAGCCCGAACTTCACCAGCTCCCCGATGAAGCGGACGATCTTCAGCTTGGACTCGATGTTTAGCTGGTTCTTCTTGCGGATGTGCCACTTGAGCTCCTTGCGCAGCAGCTCGGAGAGATCGGCCGCCACGTCCGTGTTGCACATATGCACAATGGCCACGAAGCGGGAGAGGAACGGGAGTATGTCCAGGCGGGTGCGCTGCACCGCAAAAATGGTCCGGGTGAGCCGCTTGCGTTGGTTCTTGGTGTTGAAGTTCAGCAGGAACTCGATGGCAGCCGAGTCGATCAGCTCCTTGTTCACGCAGTTGAACAGGTTCACCAGGAACGTGTCGAACTGGTGGCGCAGCTGGGTCTGGCTCTGGCTGGGATTCTGCGGCAGCTGCTGTTGCTGCTGGCGCCCCAGCTCCATCAGAGCGCTGCCCATCTTCTGGGGCTTCACCTCGGCCTCGGCCGGCGAAGTAGCCGTCGTGGTCGTGGTGGTGGCTGCCGTCGCTGCTGCTGCTGCTGCTGCCGCCGACTCCTCTCCTGGATTCTCCAGCGCCGTATCCGAAGTGCTCGATGGCGGATCGTCGTCCATCATCTCCGCATCGATATTGGCATCGATGGCCTCTTCGGTCAGCTCGCTGGGCTCCTCCATCAGGTCCACCTTAGGAGCCGAGAAGTTCGGCAGAAACTGGCGCAGGTCCGGTAGATCCGTGTAGAAGGAGCGCGTCTCCTCATCGCCCCAAGGATCCAACACACCAAAGGCAGCGCTGTCCAGCATATTGTCAATCACCGTGCCCGGATTGCAGCACTCCGACTCCTTGGCCAGCTCCGGCAAGGGCTCGCCCAGCAGCTCGGACAGGGATTGGGCCGAAGCCAGGAGCTTGTCGAATCCCGCCTGCATCAGTTCGCACTTCTCGCGCTTCTCCGTGGAGATCTCGCCCTTGCACTCCATGATGCGCCGGATGGTCTTGGTCATGCTCATCAGCTCCGCCTGCTCGGCCAGCACGTGCTTGCACAGGGCCTGGAAAAATAGCGGAAAATATGGTAAATTAAAAAGGATATAAATTAAGGATAAATATTATATAGAAGATATCGGTATGCAGTCGAAGAGATTTGGAAATTTTCAGTTCAACAACGATATTTAACTACTAATATTAAGAAATTAACAATAAATTTCTTAAACAACAAATCTACAATCGAAGTTATCGAAAAATCATCGAACATGATTCAGAATAAGGATCGATTAGTATCGATAAGTGATAGATCCACCTCTTCCTACCTTGAAGTAGCCCTTGAGCATGGTGCGCAGGTTGAGCTGCTTGTCGGCGTTGAGGAAGTCGGACTTGGGCACCTCCATGCCGTACTTGGTGGACAGCTGCTGCATCTTGTGCGGCACCAGGCCGGCGTACTCTTCGCCGCAGTGCCGGCAGAAGGAGAGAATGATCGAAAAGTTACTATGATCATCCTTGTCCTGGGCAATCAGATGGACCAGCACCACGCCCAGCTGGGCCAGGCCCGGCTTCATCTGAATCACGCCCGAGCTGACGAGCTCCGCGAAGAGACGCAGATCCACGCGAAGCTTGCTGGGATTGCTGATCTTGTCGCAGCCCTTGATGTTCAGGGCCTTCTGCCAGGCCTCCAGGAAATGGACATCGAAGTCGGCATAGGTGCAGTGGAGCTTGGAGGCCAAAGTCACCACCGCGGGCACATCGGTCATCTTGAGCTTGGCCTCCGCCAGGGCGGCGCAAATCTCCGAGATGTACTTGCTCAGGTTGAGGGCGGACAGCTCCTTGAGCAGCCCGTCCAGTTGGGTGGCGGTGAAGAGCTTAAGCTTCTTCACGAACGCCGTGTTCTTCTTGAGGTTGGAGTCCAGCCGGGCGAAGTGCTCCTCGCCGGGCAGCTCGAAGTTGGAGTTCTGGTGGCGCAGCTTGCGCTTGCCCTCGATCTTCTCGCTCAGCTCCTGGATGAACTGCAGCAGCTCCTCGCGCTCCTCCGTCTCCAAGGCGGCGGCTGCCTCACTGGCCGAAGCCGCCTCACTCGATGTGGCATCCTCGCTGGCCGCGACATCCTCACTGGAAGCGGATGCCGAGGCGGATGCGACTGCCTCGCTGGAAGTGGTGGCTGCATCAGCAGCCTCCGCTCCCGGATCATCTGGCGGGGCATCCGCGTTTGTTGTCCCCATGGACTGCTCGCCGCTGCTGCAGGCAGAGGCCGATGCAGAGGCAGCGGTAGAGGCAGGTGAGGGCGTCGAATTGCTGGCTTGCATGGCGGCAATTCCCGTTTGCTTGGCTCGGATTCGGATTCAGCTTTCCCGTTTTCTCAATTTCGAGTGTCGTCGAGTGGAAGGCGGGACTTCCTTTCGCACACACACAAACGCGCACGCACACGTCGGCTTCCCAGTTGCTGAGTTTCCAAATTCTAGGCGAGATTTCCCACTTCTGTTTGGGTTTCGTTTTAGTTTCGTTT
Organism: Drosophila setifemur; assembly: GCA_021224005.1. Lineage (NCBI taxonomy): Eukaryota > Metazoa > Arthropoda > Insecta > Diptera > Drosophilidae > Drosophila > Drosophila setifemur. The sequence continues at coordinate 6,297,329 of JAJJHY010001290.1, forward strand.
CGTGGAGTGGAGCGTGCTGAGTGTGACCGTCGCGCTGTTGGTCGGGAATGCCCTTAGCCCACGTTCATCTGGTCACATTGCGCAACTGCTGATAGCCGGTTTTTGCGCTTTTCCGGTTTACGCGGTTTTTCCAGGAAGAGAGGCGGGGGGTGCGGACAAATTATAATAATATTTGTTATTAATTCAAGAAAGATATTTGCTTAAATGTTTATTTTCTCGATTGTTTATTTTCTCGAAATTACCGAATCTAATGAACAAAACCCGTTATTTCAACTGTTACGGTTTTTAGTAATTTGGGAACGATTTGAGGGAATTTTCTGGAATATGTTATAACATTTATTATATCTTAAAATAACCGTTTGTTTCTCTTTTAAATAAATTAATATTATATCCGTTATACAATTTAATTGCATAACTTGAAAATATAAAAAAAATTAAGAAAATTTGTAATTTGTTAGCTTAGTTTTTCCTTTCTACTCAAAAACCAACAAAACACAACAACAAAAACACAAACACACTCATCAAAAAAAAAACAAAAAAAAAAAACAGAAACACACCAAAAACAGAGCCACAAAAGACACGGAGAGCAGGAGGACACGAAGGATCAGAGTACTCTTCCACCCCCCGCCATGTTCCACCAACAGAACCAATTCATTTATGGCCGCGAGCGTCGCCGCTTTGGGGGGCAGTGCCTCTTCCAGGACCGCAACGAGCTGATAGTCAGCGTGCATCCGAGTGGAAGGCAGCGTCTGAAGTACATCCTCCGGAGCCCGACAGTGCACGAGACCCAGCTGAGCGAGCAGTTCGCCCTGACCGTCATGGAGACGGATAACGTGACCCATGATCAGCATGGATTCTATCACTACGAAGGCGGCTGGCCCAAGGAGGTGAACTTCAACGACGAGGAGCAAACGATTCGCCATCGCAAGAAGGTGGAGCGGGAGGACAGCTGGGGTGGGCAGGTGCTGGAGCTGATCCGAACGGTGGCCGGGGTGGCGGAGCAGAACAATATCCTCAACATATACCAGAGCTTCTTTACCGATTTGCCACCGGAACTGGGCCTCGACATCCGAATGCCGTTCCGGGTCAAGATCTCGAAGATCTTCCATGATTTGTGGTCGCCGCCTCGCAAGATGAACCTCATCGAGTGGATGCCCAACAATGATCGACGGTTCATGACGCAGTTCATCAACGAGGATAGACACCGCTCCAGAATCACGGACGAACCGTACGGAGGGGAGAACGCCATCTACGTGTGGGATGTGCAGAATCCGCTAAAGCCGAAGCTCCACTACGACAACCACGAGTCGGTGTCGCTGGCCAAGATCTGTCCCAAGGACGAGAACAACCTGGCGGGGGGCACGGAGTCGGGCAAGGTCTGCCTGTGGGCCACCTTCCAAGGCGGGCTGCCATTGCGCACCTGTCCCTTGGAGGCGTCCCACCGGGAGACCACCTCGGCCCTCTGCTGGGTCCATTCCAAGTCCAACACGGAGTTCTACTCCGGCTCGCTGGACGGCTCCATCAAGTACTGGGACACGCGAGACCTGAAGATGCCCACCCAGGAGCTGCTGCTGGAGCCGGAGCCCCGGATGCGGCAGTCCCGCAAGAATTGCCACGGGGTGACGGTGCTGGAGTTCGAATACACCATCCCGGTGCGCTTGATCATCTGCAGCGACATGGGCCACGTCTTTGTGGGCAATCGCAAGGGCACCACACCCTTGGAGACTCTGGCCGGTCACTATCGATTGTTCGCCGGACCCATAAGGAGCATCAACCGGAATCCGTTCTTCGTGAAGAACTTCCTGGTGACGGGGGATTGGCGGGCGAGGGTGTGGTCGGAGGAGGTCAAGGACGCCCCGAGCACCTGGTACTTCCGGAAGCGGACGCAGATTGCCTGCGGGGCGTGGAGCACTGGCCGGTGCTCCCTCTTCGTCACCGGGGACATAAAGGGCGTGGTGGACTTCTGGGATTTGCTGCTCCATCAGCGAAAGCCCATCCTTTCGATTACCTTCAAGGCGCCCATCAAGGATGTGGTGTTCCGGCCGAACGGGGATCAGGTGGCCATTGCCTTGGAGAATGGGGACACTAAGATCCTTGCCCTGGACGAGGCCATGTACCGGGCCACCACCAAGGAGAAGGCCCTCATTGCAGCCGTACGCAAAAGATGTGGCTCTGGGACTTGTTTAACTGGTTAATCCCTTTCCCAATCCCCCCCAGATGATCGAGCGCGAGATCTCGCGCAGCAAACTCCTGGTGGACCGAGTCGAGGAGATGAAGCTGAAGCGACGCACCCTCATCCAGGCGGAGGAGGAGAGGTTGCGCCAAGAGCAGGAAATGCCCACCACCCCGCCCGTCGTCCTGGACCCAAACGATCCCGACCAGTTCGTCATGATGATCGCGGCCGACGAGGAGTTCCGTACCGCGATCTGTGCCTTCCAGGAGATGCTGCTCGCCGTGGAGCTGCGCCGATCCAAGCGGCACGTGATCATGGAGCGCACCATCTTCGAGGAGGATGCTGCTCACGAAGAGCTGCTCACGAGTCGTTTGTTTTTCTCCCCGCCGGTGGAAGCACAGCCGATCACTCCGACCCCGTCGAATCCGGACAGTCGCAGGTCCTCCGCGGAGAAGGGATCCCCAAAACGTCGGTCTATAGATAATGCATTTCACGGGGATGCACCCTAATCTTTGGGGATTGGGAAAAACTAGGGAAATAAAATAAATAAAAGGCATGTGTGTTCGTTATTCTATATAAAATATGTTTTAATAATATTTAATGTTAATTTAATATTCATCTTCCCGAATTGAGAACATTCAGAAGTTTTAATTTTTTTTACCCCAATAGGCCAAAAATAATTTTTATGGTAAAAAATTAAAAAAAAAAATGTAGGTCAAGGATTTATAAACAGATCGCTAGTAATTAGTTTTTAAGATGATTTTAAGGTTGTTTTTTTAAAGTGGCATGCATTTAAGGATCTGAGTGGCCAAACCTTAAATAAAAATTAAAATCAATGATTTCGATTTGTAAAATAAATGCCAGAGCAGAATTTATGTACTAACTTGCTCCTAAATTTTACGCATTCAATAAAATATTTGTAACTCTAAGCAACACAATTAAAAACGTAAAATTAATTGGGCCAACATTTTCAGGTTCTAGGGATAACAAAACATTTATGTTTTAATTTTTAACATATTTACTATTTCATTTGTTATTACGCAACTGCACTACTATTTCCTTGAACACAACTGTATGTAGATACATATGTACTTATGTTTTTTAGTTTACTTGTACATTATACATTCTAATTAGAATTTGTATGAGATCAAAAACCAATTTCCTTTAAATTTCCTTTTTTTTAATAAAAATATATCATTAGTTTTTGATACTATATATATACTACGAGTATACACTTTTTTTTAATAAAAAAAAAAAGAATAGCTAAAAGAGGTATTTACTTCGGTCCAAGTATATACTTCAATTATTGTAATTAAAGCAAATAATAATAATAGTAAATAATTTTTGTTAGATATACCATCAATATATGTACGAGTACATACATTCGTCTAAGAAAAGCATTCAAAAACATACTAGTATATTAAAAAACAAATATAAACAAACAATTTGTTGTATATTTAATTAATATATTTTTGGTAGTAAGAAAACCCGTAAACCAGATACAGATACCAACTTCGCCAGAGCAGTGAAAGAAGATATGATGATGATCACAATTTGGAGTACACTTTGGACACTTTATTACGACCCACACAATTAGCCTTTTAATTAAGTAACAACCTTTCCGACGCAGCCCGACGCAGATGGGGGGCTGCCCAAAAATTCACTTTCCTAACGCAATTAGTTGCATTTTATGTACAAAGTAATTAAAAGGTATTAAACATACTAAACAATAGTAGAAGTAGTAAAAAAAAAAAGTAATTAAAAACACAACAGTATCAGTTTTAAAGCTCTATGTGACCTGCAGCGGATCTTCAGTACGGCGGGGGAGAGCCTCTACTTCTTGTCCGAGTCCACGCCCGTGTCGAGGAAATCGTTGACCAGACGCATCGCCTTGCGCGGGATCAGGCGTCCGATCTTCTCCACGCCCACAAAGTGCCGCGGAATGGAGGCCTCCTCCAGTCCCTGGCGCTGGGCCTCGATGATGGAGGCGGCGGCCACATCCGGGGCAATCAGCTTGAACAGATTGGGGAAGCGGTAGCGGGGATTCTTGCACAGACCGGTGTCGATCATGTACGGGAAGATGGTGGTCAGCTTGACCTGCCAAATGCGATTTATCAAATTAAAATTAGTACACTAAATAAAATTATAAATACAAAATAATATATATTAAAAATATAAAAAATATGTAAATTAAATTTGTAAATGTATATTCATACAAAAAATATAACAAATAAATATAAAATAATTCAAATTTTATAAAAAACAATATTCAAATTCCATATGAAAAATATATTTTAAATAGCAATTAAATCTGAAATTAATTAAATAAATTCCTGAGTTCTGTTTTAGTAGAATTTACATATTTTTTTAGCTCCTGTATTTTATGCAAATATAATATTTAAGTTTACTCATATATCCCTAATTTGTGCTTAACTCAATTTGTAAATTTATAAAATTAAAACAAATATATAAACTATAAAAATATAACACACAAAATTAATATAAATATGCATATTAATACAAAGGATATACAAAATAAATATGACGTTTCCGGTTTTATAAAAACCAAAATCCCAATTCCGTATAAAATATATTTTGAGTAGCAATTAAATTAATTAAATAAATTCTTGAGGTTTGCTTAATTAAATGTAAATATTAAATATTTTTAGCTCCTGGATTTTATACAAACATAGATTTATAATATTTGAATTTAAATAAACATATTTTCTCTAATTTTTCCTTAAGTTAAATTTTGAAGAAAAAAAATTAATTCTTAAACACATAATTTAAAAGCAATTCAGGCTTTAATTTCTTGAACCCCTTTACTCACATTGTTGTTGGGGTTCTTCAGACGCAGTTCCTCGGTAAGGGAGGCCATCAATCCGCGAACGGCGAACTTGGTTCCGCAGTAGGGCACCAGGTTGGGCAGACCAAAGAGACCGGCACAGGAGGACAGGGCCACGATGCTGCCCTCGTTGCGCTCCACCATGTCGGGCAGGAAGGACTGGATCATCTGGACACCGCAAAAGAAACAAGTTAAGATCTCCACTTGGTTGGACTTCTTAATCCGTGATATGGAAACCTACCCAGAAGTGGGAGATGACATTGATCTCGTACATCAGTCGGATCTCGTTCTCGGTGTGCTCCAGCAGGGGATGGCAGGGCATGATGCCGGCATTGTTGACCAGCACCGAGATGAAGCCGTGCTCCTTGCGCACCTTCTGGGCCAGATCGATGAGCTCCTCCCGCTTGGTCACATTGCAAACGTATCCAAAGGCTTTGCCGCCCTTCTGCTTGATCTCCTTGACGGTCTGGTTGTTCGTCTGCTCATTCACATCCCAGCAGAGGACGGTGGCACCCAGTTGAGCGTATTGGAGGGCCATCTGCTTGCCCATGCCATGACCGGTGCCGGTGATCAGGACCACCTTGCCGCTCACCTCCTCCTGCGGCGGTGGTCGGAAGAGGCCAACGAAGGACTCGACAATGGCGAGGAAGAATTTCACGAGCAGCATCACGATGTCCACCACCAGGAGGACGATGTTGTAGATGTCATTGCCGTTGGCATTGTTGCCAGCACTGAAAGAAATCAGATGTTAGAGGGATGTATTAATAAATTATTCGAATTTTGTATATTCAAAAAGAAAAAAAGAAATAAAATACACCATTTTATTTAAAAAATATAAAAGCACTGAAATAAATCTGGAAAACTTTAAACATAAAATTATATACAATTAAACATTTTTATTTTGGTTTTTAAATAACTAGCTAATGGTAAAAAAAAGTATACAACCCAGTTGAAATAATAATTTCCATAACAAATGGAATATTTGTATTTTTATTTAATCACAAAAAGTGGTAAAAACTATTAACTACCTATAAATCCAGATTAAAAATAATCTTTATAACTTCTGTTTATATAAAAAAAATATAGAAAATATTTTTATTAGCCAAAAGTTCACAAAAGCAAACAAAACTAAAAAATATAATTTGTATTTCCAAAATTGTTGCAATTTGCAAACAAACTTAGTAGGAGAAGGGAAAGTAAGCGAAATTGTTATCGCTATATATACACACTATATAGTACATCTCATAATCAGTTAAACTTTCAAGTGGCACTGAAAAAAAAATTGAAGTCGCAATAGACTTTTACTCAATTTAACTTTAGGACTTGAACTTAACCTGGTTATTTAAATAAGCTAATTAAGGCATTATGACGTAAAAGTGTCTCAATGTGTGTAATAACATATTAACCTTATCTACTCCAACT
>JAJJHY010001290.1:6306904-6359979 GCA_021224005.1 Drosophila setifemur
TGTATTAGTTAGTTTAGTGTTGTGTTCGATAGGCGAGGAAGTGGTGTGCGTTAATCAGGGTCTAATAATGATAGGCCACATGGAAAGGGGGGTGGTCCGGGAGGGGGGGCTGGGGGGGTAATCCCCCTCTAAACAAACTATATCTATATGTGGTGTATATGAATACACACAGCACCCGGGGGGAGCAGAGTTGGCGACCCCTTTTGTGCCAGAGGGGCAGATCTTACAGATACGTCCACAATGAGATACTCGGCGAGCGAGAGCGAAAGCTGAAAGCTAAAAGCTGAGCAGATGCACGTCGTCGAGCTGCCAAGTGAACATTGTATCTCATAGTTTCGCAAGTGAGACAGTTTTTTTTTAAATGCCTCAGCATGATGCAACAGAAGATAAGGACTCCGGGATGAGCCTCTGTGACCCCTGGGAAAAGTCGAAACTCCTTGAGTTTATTTTAAACAAGTTGCAACATAATTAGAATTTCCATGGTAGATACAAGATACATTGTTCTACTTTTTAATAAATGTATCTTTTGAATACTAGGGCAACATTTAAAGGGCATTTGGGAGGCAATAAAGATAATATAATATAATATATATAACCAATGCACAACTTTGAGCCCCGTTTCACTGCTCCACATTTAATCCACGCGATTAGATTAAAGTCCTGACTAACTTGTTGCCTCACCGTGACTAACCACTTCCCGACCAGGGTCAAAGTATTAAGTTCCCACCAACCTTAGACCAAGCGAAACTACTGAAATGACTCTCTCCGCCAGATAAGAATTTCATTAGTCAAGCACGACGAATGTGTAATACGTGTCCATATACTCGAGTATATATATATGTGCAAATAACTGATAAATTGCACTCCCCCCTATCTGTTGCAATTTATCCCTAAACTGTCCGCAGAGAGAAGGTAATAATACCAGTTATTACAGCTGATTATTATTACAACTAACTTATATAATTGGCCTGGCTCATTGTTAAGCCTTTAATCATTGCATCAATTTTATATATACATATATGATATATGATTGGAATACGGATATGATTGATCCCAACAGGTTAATGATCTTGTATATTGATACTAGATTCGTATGAAAAAATTCTTAATAAACCAGTAAGATCGTAAAAATGTGTACATTTAGTTGGTTACCTTCTTTTATTACTTTGTTTATCAATAAATCGGGGGGGAAAAAACTACGAAAATAAACATTACAAAATGGCATGACATAATACAATATACATACAACATTTTAAATAATGTGAAATTATATTGCCATAGGTATATATATAAATTTAACATAAATTAAAGTTTCTTAGTTATATGAAAAATAAAATAATGTATGACATTTTCAATAATATTTGTTTTTATTATAAAATATTCATCCAATTTTCAGAGGATTTTAGAATATTCGCTACCAAATTACAAATTAATAAATTGATTGTACAACAATTGTATATATAATATATTTAATGAAAATATTCATTAGCTAAAATAGTAAAGATTCATGTTTATAAATACAAAAATAAAATGTGTAATGGTTGCTAACCAAATGAATTAATTAACTGTGAGATACATTTTTGTTGCTAGCATAAAATCCAAATATGAGACTAGAACCGGGGAACCTGGTTAAACTTTACGGACGCCCAAGGGCAGCCTCCTCCTGGGCAGCACCCATTCCGGTTATCCGATCCGATCCAATCCGATCCGATCCGGTCCACCTTCCCCACTCAAACTCACAGATGCCAGGTCTAATTCGAGAAGCCAATGAAACAAAACAATTCCGAATTCCAAATGGAACGAGCTTTGGGCGTTGTTGCATGAATGCATTCAATAGACGAACGAGATTCGTGACAATTCGTCCGGACAGAGTGTGTGTGTGGATGCATCTGGTATCTGGTCATCTGGTCATCTGGTATCTGTGCACGTAAATGTATCCGCAAGTGTGTGTTTTCGGATCCCGGGCTGGCTAATCGAATAAATTAGCTCGCATTACCGGACCGGTTGACTGGTTTATTGTTTCGCTCGACGCTTGCATAAATATGACGCCGACGCCTTGAGGCTTGAGGCTTGCAACTTGCCGCCACCCGGCACGGCAACCCGTATCTGTATCTGCAGCTGCATCTGCATCTGTATCTGTATCCGTCGGATGCGAACGAACGATATCCAGCTGAAAAAAAATTGCACCTACTTGCGCTGTGGGTCGGGGTCACCTTCTGACCCCCACTTAGCATTTTAACTCTTCCCTGTTATTAAATCGTTAGTGCAACTGCCCATCAAACTAGCTACGCGACGGCACTTAAAATAAATACCATATATATATATATATTTATTATGCCATTATAATCCACCAATTGATGTAACTTGTTTCTAATTAGTTACTATTTTTGCCTTACAACTTTTGTGCCTCGTGCAAGTTTAAAATAACTTTATTTATACATAACTATATATTTCTATATATATATATCAAACATTCTGAGTATACCTAAATATTCATTTTTAAATCCATTAATTTAACAGAAATTTCGTTCGGTGTACCATTTTTTATATGAGGCACTAGTTCAAGTGCAATTTGTGATTAGTAAACTAGTTTATTTTATTGCACCAAAATTTGCATTTTCTATTAATTAAAAAATTTAATTAAAGATTATATTACAGATAGAAAACTCGTAGAAAAAGGGGATTTGAAATATAATTCGAAATATTTTCCTCTGCTATTTATGAATTATAAAAAAAAATGTTGGCATTCAAAGTATGAACACAAAAAACATTTATATTAAAAATGTATTCTAAAATAAATGGTAAATGTTAAACAAAAACTATTTTTAGTCAAAAAACTGTAAAAAATACACTAAACCATTTAGAAATTACGTGTTTTCTGTTGAAAACTATGAGTAAAAAAAATATGTCTGATAATAAAATAAATTACTCATAACTAACATTTAAGCAATTTCCACTAACAGCGTCAAAATTAAAACTCATATATATCATAATCAATATAAATGCAAAATGAATAATATAAATAACAGATTTATCAGATAGTCTACCCATATAATTAACCCATCACCAGCGTTTAAGATATTTCCACAATTAAAATTCATTAATTTCATGTTTATTAAGTTCAACAAACGATTTCTTTAATTGCATTTAATAAATAATATAAATAACAGATTTGATCAGATAATCGTATATAGAGATTCAGGGATCGGGATATCTGAGATTCACACCTGAAGAGTTGAGAAAAAGGAGACCACAGCACTGTCCGTGGGCAAACATTGGCCAAAGGCTTCGATTAGCAGGGGTTCCGCGGTTACAGTGCCCATAAAGTCCTCCATGGATACCTACACAGAGAGAAACAAGAACAGATCAAAGGGGATAGTTGGGAGAACCAACCAACCAACCCACACATAACCCACTCCACCCTCACCTTGCCATCCTTGTCCAGATCAAACTTCTTCAGTACTATCTCCACGAGATCCTTGACCCCCTCGTCGGGGTCCTCATCCTGCGGCTGCTTAATCAGGCAATTCCTCAGCAGCGTGAACATCTCATCCTTGGTGATGAAGCCATCGGTGTTCAAATCGTAGACACGGAAACAGAAGGCCGCCCTTTCCGCCGGAGTGCCGCGCAGGAAGGTGGACAAACCAATTAGCCAGCCCTCCAAGCGCAGCGGGAGACCCTCATGGGCCTTGTCCCAGCTGCAGAAGATGCGCTCCATTAGGATCTCCTCGGTGACAATGTCGAAGGTGCTGTGCAGCAGCTCCCGGAACACAATCCGATCGATGCCCTGGGAGGAGATAGGTTTTAAACAATGATTCCCCTGGATTACCCTTGATTTCTCTAGAGGATTACCTCGACGGCAGCATGGGGCTTGGCTATAGTCGCACTCGAGGAGCTGGAGGCCAGTGTCTTGGCCGCATACTGACAGTTGGAGACGAGTTTCCGGTATATCCTGCACAAGGCATCCAACTCATCCCTGCTCGGAATAGGGTTTGTTCTTGGTTGTACAGTTGGACCCATATCCCGCAGATACTCACTTCGTGAAGCGCGTCTTCTTGCGTAGGCTGTCCAGCAGCTTGGGATTGATTTTGCCGCTCAGCTCGTCCATCCTCCGTTGCCGCTGTTGCCGCTTGTTCTGCAGGGCAGCGGCGGCCTTCGACTGTTGGTTGCTCGAGTTGCGCTTGCCGCTGGCGAGGAACACGGATACCGTTTTCAGTATCGTTTTGTTCGCATGTAGAGTGGATCGGGCCACGCCACCGCCACCGCCCCCGCCACTGCTCGCTCCTGCCACTGTTGCTGTGGATGCCGCTGCAGCCCCGCCCCCGGTCCCAGAGTTGGTTGCCCCACCTCCGGTGGCAGTCGGGTCCCCTCCTCGGTTGGGTGTCGGTGTTGGCGAACGACCCTTGCCGGCGCCCGCCTTGCCTGCAACAACCAAGCCTATTCAGTACATGTGCACTCAGAGAAAAGGGATAAACTTCAAGCTCTTCAAAATAGAGATTACATTTGATTCAATAAAAACACCTAAAATCAAATTTTGATCACATTTCTATGATACTAAATTTAAGCTATGCAAAAATTAAATAAATTTAAAAAAATAGGCATTACATTTTAATTTTGAACACAATTCTTAGTTAGAAAATGTACCCTAATTAAATTAAGGAAATGCAAAATGAAATAAATTAAAAACAAAGGTTCTGATAAATTGGTTGTTATTAGTTCGAAATATAGTACTTTTAATTCCACAGATTTAATTATAATATTTAGTGTTTAATATTCATATTTATCATTTTTGGGGCTAACAAATTTCTTCAGCTTAATTTCATTATTGTAATATTTTAAACATCTTCGATATGTATTTTTACAACTTTTCCTACAGCTCGTTTTTACTTTTTAAATACAATTTTAAAATATCCTATCTCTGATTAAAAATATATATATGATGGATACCAAATACCTCAATAATTATCAGTATTTATATACACATATTTTTGTTGGTTTATATGTGAATTATTTCTGTTGTTAAAATTTAAAAAAATTAATAAAGAGGGAAAAATCTGTTTAGTTTCGGTGCTGAAATATTCTTATATTTTATTTTATAACTTGTAATATGGAATCGATTTTTCCCTTAATTGTTTTATGATTTCATACAATTGCCCGATTTTTCTCCGAGTGTGCAACGAGGTGGTGCGTGTGTGGGTTGCTGTTTTATGTGTCAAAGTCGACACGCTCACACGCCGGCAACGGATGAGCCGCCCATCCATCGAGCACTCAGCCACCAGCAAACCATTCACCATTCACCAGGCACCCACCGAAAAAGCCCTTCAAGTCTGGCATGTATGTGGAGCAGAGCAAACAAAAGGCCCGAAATGCAAATGGCCTGGCCTAAACCCCCAACCCACACCCAAAGCCGAATCAGGCCCCAACCCCTAATGATTCCTTTCCCATTCATAGCCCATTGAAATGGGTAATAGCGTTCACATGCTGCCCATAAATTGTTTCAGTTGGTTATTTCGATTCAAGTGCACTGAGAGAAACACCACCATGGAGGAGAAATTCGAAATATAATTTGTATTTATGAAGAAGATTTTTTGGGATTTTAAAGGGTTCCTGCTCGTTCGGGAGCCATTTATTAAGAGTTTTCTTTTTCACTAGTTATTTCTCTCAGTGCCTTCATTTACTTTTGTGTTCACTTTGATTTCAATCTGCGCTTGTGCTCCAACTCCCCCCCCGAACTCCAACTTCTCCTCGTCATTGTTTCGCCTTGTCGTGCTTCCTTTTGAGAAAAATGTTATTATCTGGTGATTACCCATATGAGTTAAGTTGAGGAGGAGCCTAGTCGGGTCTGGTCTGGTCTGGTCTGGTAGCCTGGCACTATAATTTTATTAGCATTCCGCCAGGAGGGGGGATGCGTGTTGGGTATCTCTAACTCAGTCGGTTCCCATATGCGGGAAATCGTGTAATTTGTTGATATCGGTTGCCCGGCTGCCAAACGGAGGGAGGGGGGAGAAGGTTCCACCTCCACCTCCTGCTCCACCTACACCTCCACCTTCTGCACCCCCAAACCGGTGGCCATCAAATCAAACATGTTTGGACCTGGCACGAGTCCATCAACCCTCGGATGTTCCGCCAAAACGAATGCAACGAATCCCTGCAATCCCTTGAGGGCATTGTACCGCCATTATCCGCTATCACATGTGACAGGCATCCTGGACGTGCCATGTCCTTTTCGGTTTATTATGATTTCGATGTTATGTTGCCTGTTTTCTTTTTTTTTGTATTGTTTTTTACCAACCAGTCAGCAAGCCAGGCCGGCAATCATTTAGCCTGCCAAACGGCCAATTCAGTCGCAATTGGCAAGCCAATGGGTTTGGAAATTATTCTAGCCCAGGATACGGACTTTTGGGTTAGCAGATACGAGATCTAAGGATTGTCAAGTAAGAGGTTAAGAGGAAATAGGTATTGGTTAGTTAAAAGTGTCTATTAATATTATTTTAAATTTACAGATTTAAGTCTGTATTAACAGATTTGATTTTCATAACAAATTCCAAATACTATCTGGAAAATGCAAGATTCTAAATTAAATACCTATAATTTGTCATTGATAATTTAAAATCCTTGTAAACTTTATCTGAACTTAAATATATCAAGCAAATTAATTATGCCATAAACTTTACCTTACAAAGAAAACTTTGGAAAAGCTGAAAACTTTATAACAAAAATCGTCATAACAACGATTTTGTTTACAAAAAGGGCGAAAGTTGTTTGTGCTTTTGAGCTGATGAAGATATTGTTTATGATTTATGGTTATTAATTTAAGCAACAGGAATGGTTATTTCTCAAATCAAAATTAAAGCTAAAAAATTGACTAACTATAATTTAATTTATTTTGATTTCAGGTGGAGAGTTGAAAAATATGAACAAATTCCAGGAAACATTTAAATTTTGAATTATGTGACATTTTCTTTTGGATTTTTTCCCTCCATTGTGGAAGTGAAAAGTTAAAGGAAAATCCAGGAGACATTTAATAGTGAAATTTACTAGAAATGGTTACCCATTTTAGGTGCCTTCTTCACTCTCCGTACAAAGCAAATATAAATGAAGTGGAAATGCTTTGAGTTTGGCAATCCTTCAACGAGGAGGAGCTCCTATTTTAATGGCATTTTCCCCGACTTTCTTTCATTACATCACAGCTTTGGAGTTATTTGAGGACGAACTTTATTTGATTTGTATTCCGGATTTGTATTTCGAAAGGGACCAAATTCCCGCCCAGCCATTGCAGGCGGGGAATGTGTACCGCCTTCCGCCAACTGCAAAACTATTTTGCCAACTTGGTTCGGTTGCTTTTCACTTTGCTGTGGGCGCTGCAAAGTATGCTATGCCAGGCAGTAATTACAATTCCACAGATACACCGAAACAGATACAGATACAGATGCACCGAAACAGATACAGATACAGATGCACGGGTCACACACACACACACACAGAAACTCAGTACACACGGAATGTTGCTTTTATAGATCTTTAAACTAGATACCCATGTCTGCTGGCTGCACCCGTTGGCAGTGGCTGTTGTTCCTGCTCCTGCTCCTGTCCCAGCTCCTGTCCCTGCTCCTCCACCTGTGCCCGCTGTTGTTGTTGTTTTGATTGCACGATTAACTCCACGCAGGAGCGTTTAACCACCGTTGCCGTCGAGAAAAAACGAAGGAATCAACAAAGCGTGGCCATTGAAGAAGGATTGGGATTGCGAGTTTCCAAGGCAGTGAAATGGAATGGAATGCCCGCCCCAGAGAGCGGCCCCAGAGTGTTGACAATCCCCATTCATTGTCAGTTGGTCTAGGTAAGGGTTTCCCCCCCTTTTCCCTATCCCCCTTCCCCTGCCCCCTTGTGCCAGCCAACTTATTGACAAAACAAGGCCAAGAAACAGGCGTAAGTCGTCACCTGGTTTTCCTCCTACTTGTGCACTGGTTTTTCCGCATTTAGCAAGACTTTATATAGCTGGTTTTCTGTTTCGTTACCTCATTTATTTTCTTAGATTTCACTTGGTTTTTAGTTTTTGTTTTTGTTTTTGTTTTCGTTTGTTTTTGTTTTTCGTTTTTGTTTTCGTTTTGTAACAACATATGTTTTTTTTTGCTCGTGTTTTGTCGCGGTTATCCGATTATCCGATTTCGATTGCTTGAATTACGAATTATTATTGTGTGTCCTGATAAATATTTCGGGCATATATATATATATATGTGTATATATATATGTGTATAGGCTTGCGTGTACTTATATACAACTATCAGATATTACTCATTAATTCAGCTTAGGCATACGTTATGTGTATAGTGTTTTTTTAAGTAGTACGTACATGGTACAGTAGATCTGATCGATATAACTACCTATATAAAACACTGCACTTTGATTTGATTTCACCGAAGATACCCCCTGAAGGCTGCCTGCCGCATAACCATACCAAAACTCAGGGGTCTCTGGATTTTTCACAACAAATGAGGTTGGAGAATTAAAACTGTGGGTGTGTGTGTGTGTGTGTGTGTCAGGTGTAAAGGCAAAATATGTATTATATATCAGTATATCATTAAAGAGACAAATACAAATACAAATACAAAAAAAAATACAAAAACACATCGGTTAAATAATGAAACATAATTGGTTTTGGCTTAAACACGGGTGGCATAAGTTAGACATAAGAATTATTGCATTTAATTACACGATCAATTCGAATCCTATTTTAAAACATTACATAATAACCGTACAATAATATTAATTAACAAGAAAAAGAACTGCAACGTTTATTCTGTTCCACGCAATCGCTTAGTCTCTCGTCCACCTCCTCCTCCACCTCCTTCTCCTCCTCCTCATCCATCATTCATCATCGCATCCAGCGCTTCCATCTAGGATTTGTCTTGGTTTTCTATTAGTTCTATTAATTAGTTTCGATCGTTATCGCTTTTTTTTTCTCGCTTTTTTTGTTAATGTTTTTTCTTTGTTTATTTTCTGGGCAGGGTCAAGGCTGCTAAGTCGGCTGCAGTTAAAACTTCTAAATATGTAATATGCTCAATGGAAAAGATCCAAACAAATACGAAACTAAAACGGAAACAAAACTCTGGTTTGGGGAGATCAGAACACCAAACTGGGAAACACACCTCTCTCCTTGATCTCGATCTCGATCTCTGAATCTCTCTCTCTGTGGGTTGAATAATTGAATTGTGTTAGGTGAATGTGGTTGTCCAAAAAGTCGGCTGATGGTGGTACAATTTGTGTGTGTTTATATACGATACGTTTTACTTTACTCATATTTGTTTCCATTTGTTTGCTAAACTCTAAAGAACCGGGCATCGACGTCTGTTTAATGCCAGATCAAGGCCAAAAGCAATTTGAATTATCGGTCGCACATTATCATCGTCATCATCGATCATCATTATCATAATCATATTGCGTGTGCATGTGCACTTTCTTGAACCATATTTTGTTTTTGTTTCTGTTTTGTTTTGTTTTTGTTTCTGTTAATTGCGTTTAAATCTATGCATTTCCCTCGGTTTAATGTATATCTCTCTCGTTCTCGTACTCATTCCATTTCTGTTTTAATTTTGTCCTGCTGCTATTCCTGCTCCTGATCCTGCTCCTGCTCCTGCTCCTCATCCAGCTCACTTTATCTCTCAAAAGCTTTTGTTTATCGTTTTTTTTTTGTTTGTTGTTGTTGTTGTTAACATCTACTGATGGCTAAACTAAGAGTTTGCAAATCTTATTTTTGTTGGTTTTCTTTCTGTTTTGTTTTGTTTTGTTTTCTGCTTACATTAGTAAATACATATATATGTGTATATATATATATGCATTGTGTGTGTGTGTATATATATATATATATATATTATTTGTATATATTTATATGCATGTGCGTGTGTGCGCAGATCCACACGCCATCATCGAATCACTTTCTATCTTAAAATCCAATTATCATTTATCAATTAAATATATATTGTTTGTTGTTTGTTGTTGTTTGTTTGTTGTTTGTTTGTTTGTTGTTGTTTGTTTGTTTGTTGTTTGTTTGTTTGTTGTCGGTTTCTTGGTTGTTGCTTGTTTCCTTGTCGCATTTTGAAGCATTTCTATGATTATTACGATTTGTTGTATAGATTAGGCTGATGTCAGCGTTAGTTTTAGCGGTAGTTGCTGTTCCGTCGTTGGCTGCCCGATTTGGTCCACCAACCGATATTATAACTCCATGTCATGGGCCTCGTCCTCGCTATAGTCGGACATGCTCGACTCACTGTCGCTGCTCTCCCGCTCCTGCTGCGCCGCCCGCAACGCGTCCTCGGTGGCATAGCGCTGCACATAGTCGGCCACCTTGCGATGGTACTCCTCCGGCTCGTGCAGGTACAGTGCGGCCGCATCCCGGTTGAGCGGATCCACCGGATTCGGGTAGGTGAGCAGTTGCGGCAAGAACGACTCAAAGATGTTGGACAGATCGTAGAGCGCCGTCCAGGCCTGATTGATTACGTCGAGGCAGACGGTGCCGGAGGATTCGTCAATGTTCGGGTGGTAGATCTTGTTCACAAACCCAATGCTCGGCGACTTGAAGGGATAGTTGTCGGGCAGGTAGACGCGCACCTTCCACACGCCGCCCTCGTAGGGCGTCTCGGTCGGGCCAAAGAACTTCACATGGAACTCGTTGAGGCCGCCGAGGATGGTCACCTCGTGCTTCGACTCGATCAGCTTGATCACATCGTTGTCCATGCGACGTTTACCAGCACTCGGCGAGGACATCTTTGTGGCTTCCTAGATGGGATTGCTGTGTGTGTGAGTGTGTGTTTTGGGTGTGAGTGTGTGTGCGCGGGTGTGGATGTGTGTGTGTGTGTGTGTGTGTGTGGAATTCGATTTGCGATAATTGGCTTGTCCACTCCTCGTTGTCTGTGTTTAAGGCTAGGCTAAGGCGGTGTTTGGTTGTTCCGTATATATTGCTATTGTGGTTCCGCTCTCTCCGGCTATCCGCTGACTCTGCTGCTACCCAGGTTCAGCTCAGCTCCACTCCTCAGGCACCTTCGGACTCCTCCGCATTCGTCTGTCTGTCGCACGCACAGTTCCGAGCAATCAGTCAGCTGCCTGCAATAAGCCAAAACAAAAATGTTAGAATAAAAATCACAAGGTTGAGCTCAAGGTTATTAAATACCTACAAAAATACGTTTTAATTATAGTTCAAAATCAATTTGATTTTTCTCATAATGGGAAAAGCTTTTCATTTCCCAGGTAACAAAATTCTATAAAAACAAAATGCAAGCTAGAAAAAGATTTGCAAAGTTTCCGAAAACTTTAAATTAAAGGTTGTCAAATAAAAAATACATTTCTATTTGAAAGACATTTCAATTTGGGGGTACGAATTTTTTTTTCTAATTTTTGGGCTCAGTTTGGAGAAGTTTTCAGTTGTTTACAACCCGCCAAATCTGATATTCCGATCTGATCTGGAGGATGTCGTGGCGCCTTCTGAGTTATCTATATGCCAGTATATATATATTTATATCCATGGCTATGTAGGTCACCCAAGCCCAGCGGAATCTCTTGGCTCGCTTTTGCACACTGAAACAGATATACATTGCATACTTGGCCTAAATGAGGAAACTATGTCAGCAATCTGTGACGTAGTCGACACCAAAGCAACCCCCCACCCACACTCTCTCTCTCACTCTCTCTAACTGTGTTCCCCACTATTTCCATCTCGCTCTCTACTACGTCATTGCCATTTGCAAAAATTTGTCGTCCTTCGGCGCGGATTTGGTCGACGGATTTATGCTGCATACTTTCGGGATACCGTTAAGCTCAATTTCCCATTCCTCTGCTCCATTTTCTTAGCTGTGTTTCTCGTTGTTCATGCTCAGGGTTCAATTTCAGTTACTTTGCGGGGAATGGGGAGGTTGGGTGGTGGGACAGGAAGTGGGGCTGGTGGGCTGCTTGGCAGGCAGGGGGTCAGATGGTTGGGTGGCTGTTGTTTTCAAACAAGCTCAGCTGTTTAATGTTGTTGCTCGGAAGTCGCGAGGCGAGGGAGAGAGCTGGGAGAGAGGGAGAGAGCGAGAGTGCGCGCGAGAGCAAGTGCACGCGAGAGAGAGGCAGCCACACAATAGTCTTGAAATCAACAAATATACAGTGGGCCAGACTGGCGAAATGGGAAACACATTGCGTTTTCGAATTGTTGACAATCGGAATTACAAAGTAGTTTCCTAAATGCTATCTAATCAAATGAATAATATTCCACATGGTTCTATGGTTCTTGATTAATATGGCATGATAATGGTGTGAAAGAGATTAGCTGTCTGCCTGGTCCCCACAGAGGTTTCAACCTTCAACTTGTCCCACCGTTCCCTCTGCCTACTGCTGTCCCCGTTCTGAGGCCTGGCTCTCTTTCTTCCTCCTCTGCTTCCTCGCCACTGCCTCCTCTCTCTCTCCTTGGGATGAGCTAATTCTGCTTTTACTGCTGCGCTCTCCACTCTCTTGCACTGTCTGTTTCCCCACTCGCGCCCTCTCCCTTGCTCCCTGCTACCTCTCTCTCGCCCGTTGGTCACCCCCTCTAACGAAAATCTTTCCGTTTCTGTCTTTGCCACGGTTTGGCTTCGTTAGTTTAACAAATTGTGAAATTCTCTTTCGATTCGTTTTCGATTTGTGTGTGCGTGTGTGTTGGCGTGTGGAGAATTGCTGTTGTTGTGGGCAATAAGCGAAGTAATACTGTAAGCTCCATCTTTGATGTTGTGGTTGTTGTTGCGTTTGTTATTTGCGTTGCTTTTGTCTCTGGCTGAATGTGTATGTGCGTCTGTGTGTGTGTCTGCTTTTGATGCGCCCACATGGAAGATCACCACCACTAACATCACCACCATCAACAACAACAACAACAACAACAGCAAGAACAATAACAAATGTAAGAACAACAAAGGTTAACCAAAATGAGAGTCAGCTGCAGTTGGGGATTTTGTTGTTGCCATTGTTGGTTGTTATTATTGTTGCGTTTTTGAGAGACCCTGACTGGCGTCTCTATTAAAATAAGATTGTCTCATTTCTGTTTTGTGTTTTTGATATCGCTGTTTATATTAATTTTCTTTTTCTTTCCATGGAGCACAAAGAAACCAAAAAAACAAAAAACTTTTAAATAAACATATTTCTCGAAGCTGTCACGCACTCAAACACACACACATTGTGGATAAAATTATGAAATTATTAAATTTTTTATTTGTTGGTTGTTTGTTATTTACTTGCAACTGTTAGCTTTGTTGTGTCTCCGTCTCCGATATGCATATAGTGGAAGTTGTTGTGTGTGCGTGTGTGTTTTCGCTCGTTTTGTTGTCTACTTCAACTAGTTACTGAAAATTAACTGGCAACAGAGTTTCGAGCCCCCAGCAGAAGGCAGAAGCAGCACGTTGGAGAGCACGAGCGAGCATAAAGACTAAAAACTGAAGAGCGAGAGCGAACTGTGCGCACACACAACAAAGCGAGCGGGAGAGCGCGCGCTAGTGAGAGCGAGCAAGAACTTGCAGTGCCCCTCCGCCAGCCACCTCCGCCTCCGCCTCCACCTCTCTGCCTTCCAGTCGCCTCACCACCAACAAGATTACCCTTCAAAGCATATGCAAGGAGGAAAATCATAACAAAGCGAAATTAGACGAAAGAGGAGCGCACCCGAACCAGCGGGAGCACCAAACACCAGAAACAACAACACAAAAAATCAAATTCTGGCAGAGAGCAAAGAACAGCTGTAAAAGACATAAACACACACATCCACAGCCAGAGCCCAAATGCAGCAAAGCCAAAACGCAAAAACAAATGCAAACGAAGGAAACTAGCGAAAAAATGGAAAACAGTGGTGTAGGCAAGCTTTTCTCCAGGGGTTTTTTGAAATTCTAGATATTTATTTATAATTATCAATTAGGAATTTTTGCATTCTAAAATGTACACTGTATATTATTGAATATTGTTTTGTGTGGGGTTGACCCCCACTTGTATACGCCACTGGTGGGAAAAAAAAGCAGAGCCAAAACGAAAATGCAAATGGAGGGGACAAGAGCGGTACGAAAACCGAAGAGGCGATGCCCTTCAAAATTGTACACACGAGAAAATCCAATTGCTTAAACGAGGTCAAATGCAGCTCGTAAAGAAGGGTTACCGCGATGTGAAAATCTAAATCAAAATTAAGATTAAGGAATTGCCTTTGCTTTTGCATGCTCCCAACAAACACAAGCACATGCACTCGGTCATTGACTGCGCATTAAGGAGTGTGTGTGCGTGTGTTTATATATATATGTGTGTGTGTGCAAGGGGGAGAGTTACATATACATACGTTCATTTGTATGCATATGTGGAAACAAATCTTTTGAAATGCATTTCATATATTTCACTTCGCCAGCGCACATTTAATTATACTGATAAGATTTAAAACGCAAAAGCAAAGCCAAAGAGGAGAGCGAAAAGAAATCGGGTAACACAACGCAATAAGCAGGCCGAAAGCAAAGTGCGTAGTTTTTTGGGGGAGCAAAAGGGACGCCAATAGCAAAGCAACAAAGAAAAGGCTGCGACTGCCCTTAACGGGGGTTTTTAGAAAGGAGCAGCAGCAGCAGCAGGGGACGAAGGAGGAGGAGAAGGAGGAGTACCAACGGTGAACAGGGTGTGCAAAATGATTGGGTACAACCGAAAACCGAAATAGAGTAAATAACCAATTGCTATTTTGGCTTGGCAAGACACACACACTTGCACTCACACTTTCAAAAACATTGGGCAGAGACCGAGGGAGAGCGAGCGAGGAAGTGGGAAAGAGAGTGTGCATTGGAAGTCTAACTTTGCATTTGATTTTCAAGTGGGGAGCTGCTGAGAGAGGAAGCGAGATGGGGCGACGGCCAGTGGGAAAGGAAAACATTCACAGCTGTGCGGGGGTCAAACTGCCATTGTTGTTGTTGTTGTTGCTGCTATTGTTGGATTTGTTGCACACAAACACACACACACAGACACATCGAGATTTTCAAGACCTTAGCCATATGAAATGCAGTTAATTCTATTTCGTGTAACAATTATCACATATACATACACACACACGCGCTCTTGTATTCTGGTACCTTTTATTATTTCTCTTTCGTGTGTATTTCTGTGGTCGCTGTATTTGTTGTTGTTGTTGATTTTTTTGCTGCTCTTGTTGTTTATTGCTCCTGTTGTTGCTCCTCCTCCTGCTGCTGCTGTTGTTGGTGGTGGTGTTGGTGCTGCTGTGTGGGGGGATGATGGCTGGGCGGCCGCCTTCGATTTTTACGCTTCGGTACTTCTCCACATTGCTGTTGACACCGACCGCGATCTGTGCATTATTTCACTTCGGTTCACCCCGTGTTGCCTCCGCCTCCGCTCCGGATTCGTCGATGTCTAGGCTTTTCCTATTTGATTGCTCAACATTTAAAAATGCAATGCACTGCGTTCCCCCAAAAATTCGACTGTTCGCTCTCGGGTTGCCGTACTGCGTTCGAGTGGCTACCGGCGCTGCCACATCGGCCGGATTCGCGGGGGCGTTGCAGGATCGCATAGGAATTTTTGGCCTTACCAGACTTCATAGGAAGATCGGAAATAAAAAAAAGAAAACTTTCTAAATTCATATTTCATAAGCTTGGTAATTGTGGTATATAAACATAATAAGGTGTTATTAGAATTATCTTTAAAATTGTAGTAGTAACCAACATCTTTGCAATATCTGTAACATTTTTAATTGATCGTATACTACCGACCATCGATTGAAATAAATAGAAAAGACTATAGTCATTTTGTATTGCTAATATTTATAGAATAATGCACATACTTTCTATATTAATTTTCTTTGTTTGGAAACAACGATAGTACGCTCTGTGATCATCTCTAATGTTTACTGCTTTCCAGCTCTATCTCTCTCTCTTGTTAATTTAGGCGCGCTATTTCGAAAAGCTTTAAAGAAAATAACTACGAAGTATATAGAAATTGTGAGATTGGAGATAGCAATATAATATTTTCATGCCGCGTTAAATAAACCTGGAAATAAATAACAAAAGCCTCAAATTAGTACAAACTTGTATGGTGTTAATCCATTTCCGAAAACTTGCATAAGTCAAATTTTGAATTCGCTCGCTATCGATAGTCCGGTGTGCCCCATCGATGGTTGAGCGAAATGGAAGCGATCGATAGTATCGATAGTGCCATCGATGGTCCTCCAGCCCTAGCTGGTCTGCGTGCGTGTGTTTTTGTTTTTTATTTTTTTACGCCTTTTGGCCAAGCGGCGTCGCGAGCGTTCTGTTCCCTGCCTTTTTGTTAACTCTTTTTTTTTACGGCCCGAGCCTTAATCTTATCGCAAACAAAAATCGCGGGCATGAGTCGCGGCACAAATTGTAATTGAATTTCGGTAACGGTTCTTGCATTTGCCAAATTGGAACCTGGAAAGCGGGAATTGAATATCGGAAATTGGAAATCGGAAACTAAACTCTGCAACTAAAGCCGACCAAAAACTAAGGCTCACAAAATGCCCGTGAAGACGGTTAATCGGCAGCAGAGCCAAACGCCCGCCCAGCAGCTGCAGTTGCAACAGCAGCGGGACGTGGAGAACGGCCTGTATCCCATCATTCCGCCGGAGCGCCGATCCCCGCCATCGCGTCCTCAGACCCTGCGCCAGGACACCATCGACATGGAGGAGATCCCGCTCAACCAGACCAATGCCCAGGAGCCCGAGGATCGCCGCAAGGTCCGCGAGATATTCGACAAGGTACAGTCCAAAAAAATAAAAAATTAAAATAGGGATATAGGGTGGAAATCATCGAACCGGAAAATCATTAAAAAAAAGGAAGATTAGTTTCTGGGATCTGAAATCAGTATTTTATAGATAAATGTTCTTTGTTTTGGTTGAACATGTTTTAATTACATTTATGATCTTGCACAATCTATAATCCTAATGATCCTTGAATAAAAAAATGTCATGGACACAATTAGAAAAAAGTGAAATACATAATTTCAAAGATAAATAATATTTAAAAAATCCCCTTTTAACAATTAATTTGAAATTGTTAAATGATTTTGCAAGGGTATTCACAAATTTCGGTTTCCCCTAATCTAGCCTTGATTTGTAAAGATTAGAAATAATGCTACCATGTTTGGTAACAATTTGCAATAGGAAATTGGGTAAAGAAAAGCAAATAGATACAAATGTACATTGTTCTGAGCTCCTTTTCCTGGCGATCTTGAAAACAATGAAGTTGTTTGTTCGGCCTGTCAGTATGTATCCGCATTTGATCGTATCTTTGGGTGTGCTGTGGGAAATTGCGATGAAAAACTGCAGGCGAGGAGGAAAACACTTGCGAAACTGCAGAACATTCGCAGCAATTACACAAACCAGCCGGCGACTCACACACCAAAAGATACAAAGATACAAACACACGTGCTGGTTTTATTTTGCATCGCTTTGCTTTGCCCTTGGTGAAAGTTGTGCGGATGTGTTTCTCGGATAGCAGAATAGCGGGTGAATCATCCATTCAAGAGCATCGATCCGGTGGCAGCCACACCCCGGTGTTAACCCCTGAACTGCCCCAAACATGTCACTCCACATGGCACCTCATTTTCGCAGCTATTTTCGCTGCACTCAATGTTTTCTTAGCAATGAAAATAAAAAATGAGAATCTTGGATGGGGGGGAATTTCTTATCGTGACGGGCGAAGAAACAAAAAAAACCGGTTATAAATTATTGTTTGCTTGCTTTGAGTTCTGTCTTCGATGTTGGGGTTCTGTGTGTGTGTGTTGACGGGCATTGGTGTGGCGTTAGTCACTTAACCCCCAACGGGAGCCGCCTCCTGCTTCTCCTCCTCCTCCTGCAACCCCTGAAAGCCACCCAGAGTTCCACCTGCTATCTGGATTTCTGAATCAATTCCCCCATTTTCAATGCTAACTTTTATTTGCCCCAGAGATCGTGCTCTGTGTGTTTACATGCAATTTCATCAGTTCTTGAAACCCGTTCCCCGCCAGAATCCAGAATCTTTGTTCTGTATGATCGTTCAATTAGCATACTAGATGGAAGCCGAAACAGCTTTCTCCCGCCACCTTAAGAACTTAGGCCATCCCCGGGCAAATCAAATTCGAAGGCATTCCAAACTCGCAAAGTTCTCACTCTCTCTGGCATGTTGGCAATCTTATCTGGCTTTGGGTTGCTCCGTTTGGAGCAATGCTAAATATTGAAGTGGCCAAGCTTCCCATTCCCATTCCCATTCAATAGCGCAATCGATCCATGATATAACCCAACAATATAATAACTACAGAAGGAAAACCCTGTGGGGTTTGATGTCATCAAACACGATAATCCCAATCCCAAGGTGTGTCCGATGGGAAATTGTTCAGTTTGGAACAATTTCAAATAAGAAAATTAGATTGGTTTATTTTGGATATATTATTGAACCATTATAAATCAGATTCTTTAGAGATATGAGGAAGATATCAGACTGACTAAAGTTGTATGTTCACTTAGGAATTATACCAAAGAACTAACTTGATCTGGATAAATAATATCCCAACAAAGAAGTTAGCCAACATTAGTTGATATATTTCTGAAGAATCATGTTGCTATGTCCCAGATAACGCCCCTTTAAGATTCAGTTAAGATTCTGAGGGGTTTCTAGAGTTATTTTTAAATCGTGTCCACAAAGTACTCTCGCATATTAGGTACACACAAAACGCAAAACATGACTGAATGACTGACTGGGTCTGCGACTGTGACTAAGCCCCAATCCCCCCGAGAACTTCGCTTATCAACCGGTGATGTCCAGCTATTTGTTTGCCTTGCCTTGTTTTACTGCCACCTCTTGGCAATTCACCATTCTAGCCGGGGAGTACATTAGCCCTTGTGTCTGGGCTTTTGGGATAGGAACTAGACATGACCAGCACACATGTTTATCTATCTAATTGTGGCTCTATCTAGCTGTAGCTGTAGCTGTTCCTGTATCTGTATCTGTATCTGTGGGCCTGTCTGTTTTGGTTGGAGCGAACACTTTTTAAGTGCGAACATTGACATTTCGCTGGCGTTTGTTTGAGCTTCCTTTGTTTTTTTTTTTTTTGTTACCAGTTCCAGTGATTATTCGCGGTAATTGCCGGCGGTCACTTAATAGGAATATAAAATATTATATGTCCGGAATATATCAGGGGGAGATGTCTCTGGGAAATCGCTTATTTTCCATTTGCCAAGGTGTGGCTTAGCTTAGCTTACAAAAGTAAATAAACATGTGAGTGCTTGAGAAATTAAGTGTTTGGAGAAGGTGTCCCCATATCCGAGTAACCCAGTGTCCAGTACTCAGATTATGATTACATATTATATTACAAACTTGGTTTGAAGTGTGATTGAATAGGTTTCGAATTTTGTATATATCGAAATGGGATCCAAGTTCTTTCAACAATAATTTCTATGAAGAAGTTGCATGGGGTTGCAAAAGTTCTCTTCTTCCGTTGAATTCTATTATTTTAGATTTTTAGTTGCAATATTACTTAATCCCATTCATGTGGCAATTGCACAACTCCAAAGTCACTTTCGATTTGTTTCTGATTAGCCCAGTTAGGAGTTGTCGCTGCTCGTTTGGATCTGCGGCATTCCCAGGCCTTTTATGGCCACAATTTGCTGGACACCTTATTGGTACGCCTTGCAATCGTTGCATGTTGCAAGTGTTGCATAATAACAAGAAGATATATCTACACTCTATCGATCAGTTGGGAAGGAGATATGCTTTTACAGTCAGATTGTTTTATTGTTGCAACAGATGTGGTTAAGTGTTACAGCGGATTTAGGATTTATGTGTTGATTTGGGTTGAGATTTAGATTGGGTTTGGGATTTATACTGGGTAGGAAGACCGATCTCTAATCGGACTCCGAGGGTAGATCGAAGTATATGGACTTCTGGCGTTGGGCCAGGATCGTCGAGGTGTTGGGCGTTTGTTTGGGCTCCTCATCGGCGGCCTCCATGGCATCCTGAAAGTCATGCTTTTCTAGCCGCTCCTTATCGCGCAGCGCCTGCAGCTGCTGCTCCAGCTCCTTCTGCTGGCGCAGCCGCATCCTCAGGCGCTGGCGGTAGAGGGACTGACTCCTGGTAGCACCCCTTTGGCGCAGGAGCGCTGGCAAGGCGACTAGCCAGGAAGGAGCCCATGATCCCAGGGATCTGCTGCTGCTGCTGCTGGTGCTGTTGCTGCTGCTGATCCTGGTGGTGTTGTTGCGCTCCACCTGCTGGAACCTCTGCGGTACGGCCAGATCCCGCTTGGGTTGCGTCTGATCCGTACGTTGACCGGTGCATTGGTTGATGGCCAGGAAGAGCGCCGCCATTCCCACGTAGATCAGCAGGACGGTGCCTAGGCCAGATGACTCTTGACCCATTTCGTCGTTGCCCAAAAAGCACTCACAGTCCGCTCCTGCTCCAGCACACGCTCCCCTGGCCGGCTCCGGTGTCCAGCTCAGCCAGTTGACCGTGTGGCGGATCATTTGCATCATTTGCGGCATCCCGATGAGTGGAGTGGGTCTCCGGTTGTGGTTGTAGTCTGTGTAGTGTGTAGTCTGTGTGGCTGAAAGGAATAGGAAAATGTTTTTGTGTGTTCTACACGTGGAAAAGTAACTTACGGTATGGAGGTGTTTCCAGGATGGCTCCTACGGCTCGAGAACAGAGTTACTAACAAATGTGGTAGTAATGTCCCATTTGGTTAGTGTGCAAGGGTTGCTGGGGTGCTGTTTGCTGGTTGCCAGTGTGTTTTTTTTGGCTTTTTTTGGCCGTGTTACTGGTGGCCCGAAGCGAGGCTTCACTGTATGTGTAGGTGCTGGGTTATGCCTGTTATGCCGACGACGTCCGCATAGGTTGAGATTAGGTTGTGAACTGAGACCCCAACCCAACTGAATCGACCATCCCCTGACACTTTCATCCACAGCCTACTATTGGACTTCCTCAGCCTGCTTGGTTTTTCTAGAGAAAATTTTCCTCTATAATCTAAAACTTTTTATTAACTAAAGTTCTATAATTTTCCTAATCCCCCAGCACGACTCCGATCGCGATGGCCTGATCAACACCCATGAGCTGAAGGTGCTGATTTCGGATGGCTACTGCCGGGACATTCCCGCGTACATTGCCGAGCAGATCCTGAAGCGCGGCGATCAGGACAACGATGGGCATCTGGACTTCGAGGAGTTCTATGCGATGTCGCTGCACCACAAGTGGATGATCCGCAACATGCTGGCCAGGTACTGCCGGATGGTGGTGCCGCCACCCAAGCCCCTCGAGGGGGATGAGCCGGATGGAGCGTACGAGAAGCAGATGTCCATCTGCCCGCCGCCGCTCACCATGGTGATTTTCTCGATCATCGAGATCATCATGTTCCTCGTGGACGTCATTCACTTTCAGTGAGTATTAGCTAGAACCATGTTTAATATTCTTGAATTCTAATGGTTGTTCCTTGATCCTTTTTAGAGATGATCCCAACCACCAGGACCGGATTGGCGAGAGCACAAGTGGACCGGCTGCAACGCTGTTTATCTACAATCCCTACAAGCGCTATGAGGGCTGGCGCTTCGTCAGCTACATGTTCGTCCATGTGGGCATTATGCATCTGATGATGAACCTGATCATTCAGATCTTCCTGGGTATCGCCCTGGAGCTGGTGCATCATTGGTGGCGTGTGGCCCTGGTCTACTTGGCTGGCGTGCTGGCCGGCTCCATGGGCACTTCGCTGACGAGTCCGCGCATCTTCCTGGCCGGAGCCTCCGGAGGAGTTTATGCCCTCATCACGGCCCACATTGCCACGATTATTATGGTGAGAGGAGAGAGAGAAGATGCTCCCTAGAGAGATTCTGAAGCTAACTTTTCTCATTTTCCACCCACAGAACTACTCGGAGATGGAGTACGCCATTGTGCAGCTGTTGGCCTTCCTGGTCTTCTGCTTCACGGATCTGGGCACCTCCATCTATCGCCATCTGACCGATCAGTACGACCAGATTGGCTATGTGGCCCATCTCTCAGGGGCTGTGGCGGGGCTGCTGGTGGGGATCGGGGTGCTGAGGAACCTGGAGGTGCGGCGCTGGGAGCGCATCCTCTGGTGGGTGGCCGTCATCGTGTACTTCGCCCTCATGACCACCGGCATCATCATACACATCTTCGTGCCCGACTACTTCCCCAAGCAGGAGTATAATTAGCCAGCCAGCTAGCCCTTCAGCTATCCAGCCCCTAGCCCTAAGACCTAGCCCTAGCCTTAGCCCATCCAAAAACAAAAAAAAAGAAGGGGGCACTGCGAGGTGGGGAGAGGAGCATATCCCTCCATCCCAACACCCAGACGATCATGTGCCTACATAATTTATTTTCCCCAACACAAACATATATATATATATGTATATTTAACTATATATTTTCGATCTACATGACGCCGCGAAATGTCTCAGCACCAACGACAACAACAGCAAAAAAGTGAACAAAAACAAATCAAACTCAGCTGCATTTCGTCGATTCTTATTTTTCTACTCTTTTTCTACCGGAGGACAACGAAAAGGATTTTTCCTTGAGGACGAGGAACACTTTTAAATGCGACAAACAAACTAAACTTTACTGTACTGTATATTTTTGGAGAACTTACGCTTAAGAATTTATATTTAAATGCAATAAATGAAAGTCTTTGTACGAAACAAATCAAAGGGAGTTGTTAATTTAAATTTATGAGAGTTATTTATGGGAACTAAATTAAATATTAAAATCATCAAGGAAAGCTAGTTTAGGTAATCAATTATAATTACTTAAATGTNACTCAGCTGCATTTCGTCGATTCTTATTTTTCTACCGGAGGACAACGAAAAGGATTTTTCCTTGAGGACGAGGAATACTTTTAAATGCAAAACAAACTAAACTTTACTGTACTGTATATTTTTGGAGAACTTACGCTTAAGAATTTATATTTAAATGCAATAAATGAAAGTCTTTGTACGAAACAAATCAAAGGGAGTTGTTAATTTAAGTTTAATTTTAATTTTGGAGAGATATTTATGGGAACTAAATTAAAAATTAAAATCATTATCGAAAGTTAGTTTAGGTAATCAATTATAATTACTTAGATGTTTTTTTCTAATTAAGATATAAGATATAGTAACGCGAATTCAATCAATCAATTCATTAGCCTAAGAAATACCCCAAGCTAAGCTATGGCTATAAGATATAGTCTTACGATTCCATTTAACAATATAATAACCCTTGCAAGGCTACATTAAGTTCTAAAGTTTAAGTCCCAACTCCACGAATAGAAAGCAATAATTAGATTTGAAACATTTCAAATTACTTTTATTTCCGTATTAAGAAACTTAATTTCCGTTGTTTTTTCGCCCCCCAAACTTAAACTCAAAATCCGCTGATTCTCTTATTATATAAATACATGGAACAGATTCGTTGCTGTTCCCTGGTCAAATGAAAGGGTTTTCTTCTTGCCTCCGCATCCTTTGCTAAGGAGGAACGATTTTTGGAACGACCTCCGCCAAAGGGGAAACCGAAACCAAAACTAAAAAAAAAATTATATCATATTTATAGCCACTTGGCAGATACTGGGATATGGGTTATCCGTTGTGCATCCAGCTCTGGATGGCGGATTGGTGGGTGGACAATGTTGTTGTGATGATGGGTGATGAATGACGGATGGTGGCTAGCGAAGACTCAGTCTTGACTTTCTCTGGGATGGGGTTGGGGCATCGTCACTTATAGACTAACAATTATGGCGCGCCATCATCAGTCCCGCGACGGCTTGTGCAGAAACTGCAGCTTGGTGGTGTCGCACATGGCAACCTTGGCCACCGAGATCCACGCCTGCGGCATCATGTGATGCAGTATGGCCTCCAGACGCTCCACCGGCAGAAAGGCCACGCACTGCGAGTGGTCCGCCTCCTGGCAGTTGTCCTCCGGCGAGCAGCGATTGAGGTGATCGCTGGCCGGGATGCCGGGCACTGGACGGCGTACTGGTATCACATCCTTCCCAGAGCCCTGGTACAAAGCACCCGTGGCGCTCAGCAGCTGGTTGACCAGTCCCAGGCGGAACACCTGCAACTGCTCCGCATTCTCGCTGATCGCCTGCATCACGGCATTGATCATGTTGGCCGCATTGTGCATGCACTTGGGACTCAGCAGCAGCTCCTTGATGCTGGGACAGCCGCCCAGCATTCCGCTAAAGCCTCCGTCCAGGTCCACATTCACCAGCTCCAGCCGGCGCACCATGCCGGCCAACGACAAGCCACGCATGATCTCGTCCACCGGAAAGATGGCCATGCTCTTGAAGTCGATCTCCAGGCGGAAGGAGTGCAGGCACTTCAGCGCCGGTAGCACCTCTCTGCCCAGCCTCTGGTAGTCCATGTCCTGACCGGAGCCCAGCGACAGCACCTCCAGCTTGTGGAGTCCCTTCAGGTTAAGGACATTCAATCGCCACAGGTTGCTGACGCCGCGCAGACTCAGCTCACGCAGATTCGCCATCTTGGCCAGGCTGCCCCACGAGCCCATGGTGGCCTTTGGATCGGTCATGTGCAGGCGCAGCACGCGCAGATCCTCCATCTTGTCCAGGTGGCCCAGATTCAGGGAACCACTCACACAGGTGGCCCGCAGCTCCAGCAGTTGCGGCAGCGACCGGAAAATCAGATGCAGGAAGTCCGAGTCCGTTGCATCGGTTCGGAGGACCCGCAGCGCTCTTAGCACCCTCAAATCCCCGGTAAGACGGAGCTGGGACTTGGCCATTATCACGCCCATCATGTCCAGCTCGCGGGTGCGATGGCGGGCGAGTTCGCGCAGACAGAAGACCCAGTTGGTGATGTGGGTGTCGCGCAGGCTCACCGAACGCCACACGCTCATCTCGCGACTGACCATGGCCCAGGTTTTGCAGACACGCGACATGTTCGCCCGCTCCTGGAGGGGATTACAAGTGTTTGTTTGGATCCAATCGATCAAGGTTTAAAGGTGTTATCTACTTACATTCAAGGTCATGGTCTTCATGATGGCGCTCAGCACTTGGCACCCATTGTGGGCATCGCCCAGGCACTCTACGAGATCGGGGCGCGCTCTCTTGGCCTGGAGGCGTCTGTTGATGCTCTTCTGATAGCTAGTCAAGTCCGGCAGGCGAGGAACCCTGGGTAAGCAGAAAATGGAAGAGCAATGTTAGCCATGCTAGAGTTTGGTTTGGTTTCTCCACTGGGCCTTGGAACTGAACCGACTCACACTTTGAGACGGGGTCGCGGGGAATCGGCGATAATGGCGATGGCCTTGCGGCCGCCAATAACTACCACCTCCTGCTCCCGGAGCATGCGGCGGGGGCCCCCCAGAGCATTGAAGAGCTTGGGTGGCGGCTGCTGGCGCTGCGGCAGCTCGACCTCCTCGCCAATCTCTAACTGACTCCCACCGCTGGCGGTGTCCTCCTGACTCTCCGGTCCCGGATCTTCCGCCACCTTTGGCCCCGACTCGGCAGCTCGCGCGATCTTCTCCAGCTTCGATTTCCAGCAGTTCTGCAAGAGGAAGGAGATTAATTATGTTTCAGGTACAGGGTACAGGTTGTAAAAATGCATTCCCACCTGACAAATGTTGCTCTTGTTGCCGACTTGCTTGGCTCCCACCAGGGATCCTTGATCTTTGAGATGCGCATGGCAGAGCACACAGTTTTGGAACTTATCGCCGGACAATCGTCCCTTGGACGTGGTGCTGTGAAGAGAGTCTTTAGAAATAAATTCCAGAAAATCACATTCTCTAGCTTTACCTCTTCTTGCGGGCACTGCCCGTTCCCGAGGGTCCTGCTGCGGCTCCGGCCCCGGTGCTCCCATTGCTGGAGGCGGCCAGAACTCTGGAGTTGCCCTTCACCGCCATGGTGGCGGTCCAGCCTTCTGAGGGCGGACTGGCGCCCTTGGGCACCTTCGGCTTGGACACTCGCTTACCCGAAACTGGCGGCTGGAGCGGCGCCTGCTGTTGCGACTTGCCACGCATCAGGGCGGGCGTGGCCCGACGAACTAGCTCGTACTCGGAACCCGCCTCCTGCGGCTGGCGCTGAAAGCAGAAGTGCTCGATGGTCAGGTCACCCTCGAGCAGCGGTATGATGTCCTCGCGGGAGCGCATCTTCTTGCCACTGGGGGCAATGAAGAAGACGTCGCCGGTGCGACGCTTGGGATTCCCGTTGCTAGGCAGCACCAGCTCCCGTTTCCATCCGTAGGCGAAGGGCAGGCGGTAGAACTCGTCGGTGGCCTTCAGTTTCAGGTTGCCAGCAGAGCCAGCGGCCGGTGCATCCGGCTTGGGTTCAGCTCGGGACTCCTTCTTGGTTTCAGCTGGGGAGCCCGGCTTGGTTCCAGCTTGGGAAATCGACTTGATTTTAGCTTGGGAATCCGCCTTGGTTTTAGCAAGGGATTCCGTCGAATTGGTCTTCAGTTGCGGTTTTCCCGCCTTGAATGCTTGCGGGAGTTTTGGAGCTTCCTCCTTATCGCTGGCGGGGTTGAGAATCGGTTGCTCTGACACCGGCTTCAGGCTGATGAAGCGTATGGAGCGTTTCACCAGCTCCTTTTGGCTGGCATCGTCATTGCTTAGCTTATTGGTCAGCGACTTTGAGCGCTTGGTCAGGCGATCTTCGCCTTGGCTAAAACGTTTGGCTGCAGAGACTCCAGCTGTCTGGCTTCGATTCAGCTCCTGGGGCGTACTGGCTGATCTCTTGCGGTCAATCTTTAGCTTCGGCGGTGCTTCTTGCTCCTCATCTACAACCATTTTCTGGGATGAGTTCTGCTCCTCCTCCTGCTTCTTAATGTGCTCGACAGGAGGCTTTTGCTGCTGTTCTATCTGCTCTTTTGCGTCCTGCTGCATTTCCAGCTCATCCTTGGGATCGTTCTTGGACTTCTCCATCTGCTCCGGTTGATTTTCGGGCTTCTGCTCCGGGTCATCTGACTGCTTCTGCT
Source organism: Drosophila setifemur (assembly GCA_021224005.1). Classification (NCBI taxonomy): domain Eukaryota; kingdom Metazoa; phylum Arthropoda; class Insecta; order Diptera; family Drosophilidae; genus Drosophila; species Drosophila setifemur. Next base: position 6,333,813 of record JAJJHY010001290.1, read on the forward strand.
CCGGGACATCTGCCTGCTTCTGCTCTGGGTCATCCGTCTGCGCCTGCTCTGGGTCATCCGACTGCATCTGCTCCGGTTCTGGTTCATGCTCATCTGCAGCTGCACCTGCATCCTGCTGTTCATCCTCATTCTCCTCCTAATTGGGGCGACACAAGCGAAGAGAAGGTCAAAGGGTTAGTGGGTTTGTGATTTGCCCGGCTCTAAGCATACGGTTTTTGTTTGGGTCTCCACCTGGTTGCCTAATTCAGTTTGTTGCTGGGTGGTTGGAGTTGGAGTTGGCGTTGAGCTGTTGTTGCTAGTCGTTGTTAGATTTGTACTGTTGGTGACTGTGGTTTGCGGTTCAGGTTCAGGTTGAGTTTCAGTTGGATGTTCTTGGTTGGTTGGTTGTGGTTGCGGTTCTCGTTCTCGTCCTGGTTGTGCTACTGGTTTTGGTACAGTTCTCGGTTCTTGTTGCGTTGCCATATTTCGTTCAGAATCAAAGTTGGAGGACAGAGAGGACACGGGCGACTGCGACTGCGGTTGCTGCTGCTGCTCTTGTTGCTCCGACTTCTGCTGCTCCAGCTCTAGCTCCAGCTCCACGGTTGCTTCAGTCGCCGGTTGCACTGCCACTGGCACTGGCTCTCTGGGAAACACCCACAGACCACTGTGGCTCAGGGCCCGCAGCTGGGCTGGCGACTGTTGCTGTTGTTGTTATTCGTGGTTGAGATGGAGGTGGAGATTCAGATTCGGTTTCAGGTTGAGATTGGCACGGGCACGGGCACATATAATAATACAGAACAAACAAAATGCTGTCCGCAATCTACAGAACACTTAACAAAGTGGGAACAGGCACCAGCACCCACCATCCTCTGTATACCAGCTGACCAAACGAATCTGTTTTACCCAACATAGGGATTCTAGTTTCATGTCAAAATAGTATATATTAAAGAAAAAACTTCATTTGCGGTTTACAGAAGTTATAAACAAGTCTTTCAAAGACTATCTGGACTGATTCTAAAAGCCATAGGAATTGTGGTAAAATTAAGCAAGTGAAATTGAAATTTTGAGCAATATTCCTTTGTTTTGAAAGATAATTAAATCATTAATAATTTAATTATAGCATCAAGTTCCTGTTCTACTATAATATACTTCAAAAAAACATATTTTCAGTAAGCAATTAAATTATTTACTCTTACAAAATTAGTTTGCAGTCTCAAAAAATATCTAATTTCATTTTTTGAACCCCTGAGAGCCATTTTCTTTCCGATTCATGGGTATACAGAGCGCTGATCTCTGTGGCATCCCGTCTCGCACCATTTTCCAACTCCGCCTGTTACCCCGCTACTCACCTGGGACTCCGCATCCGAGCTGCTGTCGAAGTTGTGCGTCGATGAGAGCTTCGGGAACGCTCCCGTCCAGCCGATGAGGGCCGCATCTCTGGATAGCAAGCGATCCCGGGACTTTCTGGCCTTCTTCTTCTTTTTCTTGCCTGCAGTGGGGGGTGTAAATAAAAATGGTTAATAAATCTGCCTGGATGGAAGCCAACTTACCACTAAAGCCCTGATGCTCGTCGAGATTGCCGTTCATTTGCGGCGATGAGGAGCCGGTGGTGTCCTCGTTCTCGCTGTGGGGCATTTCTCTTGCCACCGCATTGGCATTGGCCACCAGGAGGCGATCGCGCATGTTGGACGGTCCACCGCCTTGGGGACTGCCACCGCCTTGAGGACTGCGAGCGTCTTGGGGACTGCGACCGCCTTGAGGACTGCGTGCACCTTGGGGACTGCGACCACCTTGTGGACTCTTTGACGGTGCATGTCCATTGCTAGTAGCTGGCAGCGGAGGTGAGGCCAGGGATTTGGACTCGCTGGAGCTACGGGAAGAGGACTTTTCGCGTTTCTTGCCGCGAGGCTTCGACGTTCCGGGAATGTCGTCGGGCGAGCTCATGTCGCTCTCTGGTGGTAAATGAAAGAGAATGTACATATTGTAATTTAAGAATTAATTGTATTTCCAACTCCTCACATATTCAAAAAAGAAAAACGTGAGTTAATGTGCCTCAAGTTAACTTTTCCATAGTTGCTGTTAGCCAGAGTAGACTGTACAATCAGCTATGCAATTATCCCAAAAAAAAATTTAGCTTTGTAAATATATGCATGCATTTGTGTGCTTGTGTTTGCCAGCCTCAACAAATTCGAACTGGCGCGTGCTTGTTATTATTTGTTTACCCGCGCGAGTGTGCGTGTTTGTTTTTGTTTCGCTTCTGCTTTCATCTCCAAACCACCGCAATTCGCACATTTCTTTCTCCAATTGAAAAGGGACAGAAAGACAGTCACACACATGCAGCACGCACACAGAGGCCAGCAAATGCAACAACTCAAGCAATAACGGTTTTGTTGCAAGGGGCTCAAATGTGTGTCCCCGGCAGTCTCTTATTCGCCAAAACATTTGGACAAAGTGAAAAGTTCATTTTTGTTCTCGCACTTGATTCTTAATTATTGCCCATTTTGCTTTGAATTCCCGTTTTTTGCATTCGCTTTCGGTTTTATTTCGTTTGCGGCGCTTTGCAAACTTGCCCCCGGAAATTTACGAGTTTCGGTTTTTGCGTTCTTGCGTGTGTGTGCGTGCGCAAGTGACGCTAATGCGGCATTGCCCCAAAACAGATCACAATCTGCAGTGGCTAAATCAAAAAACAGTTAATGGGTTGTTTGTTTTTGAGCTTACCTAGCACTGGGCACTGGGAAGTTAAAAGCACTTTCAATAAATTCGATGCGATTTTGCCCGACAATTGACAATAACTCGACTGCTACGCGTGCGGTGTGGCCAGATGGGATAACCACAATGGCTGAGTTGCCAGAAAGCTCTGATTTTGTAAATACCACAAAACATACTAAATCTCAGCTGATTACCAGCTAGGGATGGACCCCAGTAAATATATATCGTGTCTGACCCATCTCTATTGTTAGCGCACATGTTTTGATTTTTTGATTGAATTTCGGAAATTTTACCCGAATTCCAAGCAAAAACCAGGAGAATGGGTGGCCATCACAAGAAGAACCTGCGGGCGGAGAAGGCCAAGGTGAAGCTGAAGGGCGCCAAGCTGCCCAAGGGCCTGAATGTCACCAAAACCGACTTCAAGGTGCGCAAGATCGAGATCAGGGAGCAGCTGAAGGAGTCCTCCTACACGGAAACCGGTCAGCGTCAATTCAACCTCAAGGAGACGCTCTCCCGGCTGAAGCACCACAGCGTCAAATTCCGTCAGGATGCGCTGCGCAATGTGCGCGACTCTGTGAAGGCCGGTCATGCGGAGCATCTGATTGGTCATCTCAACGAGCTCTTCCAGGGCATCTGCGCCGGCGCCCTGGACATGGAGCGTGTGGCCAGGCAGGACTCCTTCAAGACACTCGATGTGCTGCTGGAGGCCCTGCAGCCGTCGGCAGTGGGTCCGTTCTTCCATGTGATCGCCACGTACTTGCGCTGTGCGATGACCCACGTGCTGCCCGCCATCCAGGAGGACTCCCTGCTCATGCTGGACGTGCTGATGCTTAGAGTGCCGCCCGCCCTCCTGGCGGAGCGCAGTGCCAGCGTTATTGTTGGCAACTTCATCGACATGATCTCCCGCTCCCGGCACGACAACGAGCGGGCCAATCGCACGCTTACCCTGAACCTGGGCCAGGGCAAGCAGACCACCGTCAAGTGGCGCACCAAGGTGCTGATCCGTCTGCAGCAGATCCTCGGCACGCTGGTCCAGCAGGGCGGTAAGAGGTCCAAGCCCATTCCTGCCCGCGTGGTCCACTTCGAGGAGCAGCGCCCGCAGTACTACAACGTTCTGGCTCCCTTCCTGCAGGACTCGCGTGATCTGCACGCCATCCTGAACGAGTCCAAGCTGACCGCCGAGGGCTCCCGCCTGCAGACCTACGTGGAGCAGCTTCTGCCGCTACTGAATGACAACTGGCTGGAGGTACGGCCGCAGATGCAGCAACCCCTGCTAACTCAGGACTCGGCTGCCAGCTTGCATGTGGTCGTCGGTCTGATGACCCTGCTCTGGACGCTGATCGGGCAGCACGAGGTCACCAATAGCACCAGGGACCTGAGCCACTGGCTCCGCACAAACTATGCCAAGAAGTTTCTGCTCAACTTCCTGGACAAGGATGGCAGCCGGTTCCCCTACCAACAGATCCCCGTGACCGGCAAGAAGGCAGCGAAGGAGAAGGGTCCGGCGAATGGTGGGGAACTCTGTTTGCCCCAGAACCTGGGCATTGTCCAGTTGACCTGCCACTTCCATCCCAATCCCAGCCACAAGCAGGCTCCGCTCTTTGCCCACCTGGTGGACTACCTGCAGCAGAGTCTGAATCGCTTGAGTTCGTTCTTGCCGGAGCACCAGCTCCTCCTGGTTGAAGCCCAGCGTTCGCTGCTGCTGGACAATGCCCGGGCGTTGTTGGACATTGTGCCGGAAGCGCTCACCCAGCTGCTGAGTGCCTCCATCCAGGCGTATGTGGGTCAGAAGTACACAACCCGCGAGGGAGTGGCCACCCGAGTGCTGAGCCTGCTCTGCGAGGTGGTGGAGCGAGCGGATCTCTACATTCACTTCGGAGGCGAGGAGCAATTTGCCCCCTTCCTCGGCTACCTGCCGCAGTTGCTGCTGAAGCCCACGGTGGGCGAGGGCACTCTCCGGGCCATGTCCACGCTCTGCCGGCAGTTGAATGGCGTCTTTATGAGTGCCCTAAACCAGGCTGCCCCGCAAGTGGTCGCCCATCTGCAGAAGCTGCAAGTCACAGGAGATGCTGATGGCGAGGACAAGTTCGAGAACCAGAAGCGGGTACTCAACCTATTCTACTATACCCGCGCCCTGGATGAGGAGGGGAAACTGAAGCAGGCTCTGCAAAATCTGGAGGAGCAGATGGACAGCCAGCAGTTGGCCAGTTACCTCAAGGCGGTAATGAGCTATAACTAGGATGAGGATACGGATCCCTTGTGGAAATAAAAGCCCTTGCTGTAGCTTCTAAGATTAGTTTAATGTGTACATTATATTCCCCTCGGGGCAGACGAAACCCTGGCCTTAAGTCTTTTGTTTCTTCATCGGTTTGGGTTTGAAGCGGTCCAGCACGGAGCGCTTGGCCTTGACCTTGGGACCAGCTGTGGCTTCCTCGTTGGCCTGGGCATGCTCCTTGATCACATTCCTCTTGGCCTCCCTCACCTCGGCAATGAATTCCTGTGGGGGCAAAGCAAAAAGTATGAGTTACCCTCAGAGAGTTCTCCTTTAAGTCCTTGCTCACCTTGCGCTTGATATCCTTGACGATCTGCTTGTTGCGCGCTGCCTTGGCAGTGCCTCCGCGTCCCTTCATCTTGTGGCGCGTGCTCATCTTGATGCTCGGCGCCTTGAGGTGGAAGAGCTTCCGCTTGGCATCGATCTTCTCCTGCAGCGTGGGCGCATCCACGCCGGTTATCTCGTGCGGGTCCAGGGTGATCAGCTCGGCCGGAATCTTCTCCAGCAGAGTGTGCACCTCGTGCTCCTGCCGTTGCTTGGACGTCTCGTAGGGATTGTCCTCCAAGGCATCGAAGTTTGGCTCTCCAGATCCGGGGACGAGCAACGACTGGAAACCCTTGGCCGTGGCCACGCCCAACACATCCTCGAACGGACAGAAGCGCAGGCCGTGGACGAAGGCGTCGCAACGCTGGCGGAGATACGGCAGCTTCTCACCACTGCCGGATCCGCCGCCGGAGAGCAGATCCGCATAGGTCTCCAGGTAGGTGCCCTGGGAGAGGGCCAGCACCCCACGCTGCGATACATCCAACTCGTTGGCCGGCAGGCGGAGACTGAAGTGGGCCAGGGGCTTGTCCTGAACCAGCATGCGTATGTCCCACACCTTGACGGCCCGATCCAAGCCCGCTGTGACCAAATGCTGACCCTTGGGATCCACTGTGAGAGCGGTCATGGAAGTGGAGTGACAGAGGAGCTTGGCTAGTGGCTCCCGCACCTTGGGCGACCACATGGACACCACACCTTTGCCGCCGCCAATGCAGAGCACACCATTGCTGGGATTGTGACGCATCATGCGGATGTCGCCCAGACCGGTCTGGAAGTTGCCCACCAGCTCGCCAATGGAGACGTCTAGCCAGGAGAGGTAGCCCGCCGTGTTGGCAGCGGCTAGGAGGAAGTGGTAGGGCAGGAAGTCCAATCGATTGACGCGCGACAAGCGCTTGACGCAGTGCAGCTCGGTGCCCTTCTTGTCGTAGAAGTAGACCCAGCTCTTCTGCGCCACCGCGTACATGGTGTTCACGTGCAGCCATTGCACATCCTCGATGCTCTCCATTGCATTGAACTCGCAGTGTAGTCGCTTCGTCACCCAGTCAAAGGCAGCGATGTGTCCACGTCGGCCTCCGAGGAGCAGATGCCTGCCGTTCTTGGTGTAGCGCATTTGGTACGGACCGAACTCCATGTTCAGGCTGAAATGCTTGGTAGCGGACTGCATGTCCACATTTTCGGCTATTTGGGATTGACGGTACTCGGCTGTGGTCTCCTCCTCGTCGGCCTCCAGCTGGCCGGGTGCCTCCTGAAGCAGCAGCTCCGTGCGTGCCGCCTGCTCGGTGGCGTACTCCAAGTAGACCTCCTTGCGCGTCTGCTGCTCCTTGAAGTGGCGCGTCTTCACGCCCTTGGCCTGCACCTGCTCACCGCGCGAATACTTCTCCAGCACCTCCTCGGGTATGGGATTGCGTTTGGGCTTACGCTCCACCATCACCTCCTTCTTGGGCTTGAGGGGCGCCCGCCTGGACTTCTGTTTCTTGACTTGGTCCTGCATCTTGATGAAGTCCCCCACGAAATTCTGTTGGCTCTTGCGTTTCAGGGGTTTGACGGGCTCCAGAGTAGTGTCCTCGGGCTTGGGCGTTTCAAAGTAGCGCTTGGGCGCAGCCTTGGGCTTCGGGCGCCCCTTGGGCTCTGTCTTGGTCATCCTGGCGGTACTTTATATAGATTAGTTAACTTAAAATCTGTTAAAGTCTGATCAAGAAACGAATTTTGAATTCGACAACAACGTGCACGTGCTGCTTCTTCTTCTTCAGGCAGGGTTGTCAGCTGTTTACTAGGGCTGCCGTAACATCAAGGTGGGCAATCGATAACTCTGGCACTTGTTGAACAGTGATCGTTTGGAAATCGATCTTTGATTTACTTTTGAATTATTAAATTCAAATTGGTATCGATTTTGAATTAATTAAAAAGATAGCTAGAAAATCATTTTATATCTTCCCAAATTACAAAACATAAAACTCTCAACCTTTTAGTCACAAACATTGAACTACTTTTTATTTCGTTGTTTTATATTTGATAGATATCATTTGATTTGCAAAGGAATTTGTGTTGATTTGCTCTAAATTTAAATTAAGATTTAAGTTATTTATGCTTTGCCATACACAACTAAAGCGAAAGGACATCAAAACACATTTTGGCCAACAAGCAAAACGCTTTCGAGACCCTTTCGGCCCACCGCAAAGGGTAAACATAATATATATAATATGTAGTTTTATAGTTTTAAAGTTTTAAAGTTAGACCTTAGTTTGGTACCACTCGTTAGACGAATCCGTCAGTCTCTCTCTGCGATTTAGTAGACGCGGCCGTAGGGCAGGGTGTTGGGGTAGTAGGGCATCAGGAACTTGCCCCCGAAGCGAGGCTGCGACTGCGCCGACTCGCTGCTGGAGGAGAACATCGAGGTGCAGATCTCGGCCCGATCCCGGTGCAGCCGGCTGCTGCTGTTCGAGGTGCTCGTCCCGGCCAGTCCCACACCCAATCCCAGTCCCAGGCCCAGTCTCAGTCCTGCCCCATGACGACGCTCCCGACGACGCGCCCGTATCAGCGAGAATATGGCCACCACCACGGCCACCAGGAAGATCAGGCCCAGCACGCAGAAGGAGATGGCCAGCTTGGAGATGGACAGGCAGAGGGTGCCCTCCCCCGGCGGAGTCTGTCCACGCAAGTAAGGGGCATAATCCTCTCCTGAAATTAAATTGGAAATGGATGGAAAACCATTTTTTAAATAAAATTCTGGTTGCTTATCTTATTATTTTTAGTAATTAGCAGGTCATAAAATATAACTTTAATTTGAGTGACTAAAATCAAACATTTGATTTATTTTAATATTCAATTGGGGTAGTTTTTTAATTGGTTATTAAACTTTAAAATTTAATAAAATAAATTTATTTTTATTTGGTATTAACTGTTATAAATAAAAGATATTCTCTATTATCATATTGTGGGAAAATATCTTTATGTTAAAGTTGCTAATTAATATGAAATTTTTGTTTATTAAAATATTCTTTAATATTTTTCCTAAGGAATCAAAAATAAATATGAAAATCATTAGATCATTATTTAAAAAGTATATATATTTTTTTAGTGAAAATCAAAGTTTACAAGATCCTAACTCAAGCTAATCCCTCCCTGAAATCAATTTGTAAATCGATGGAAAATAATTGTTAAACATTAAATTTTTGTTGTTTTGCCCAGGAATATAGAAACCCAAGTGCTCCGGCATCCGTGACCAGGTGAAGCACCACTTACCGCTCGTGTTGTGGCGCCTGTCGTAGCGCAGTCGGTCCACCTCGATTTGGGGAGCTGTCACGGCCAGCGAGTTGAACACCTCGATGCGTGCCAGGTGCTGCTCCGCACTCAGAGCCGGAGGCACTGCACCTGCCGGCGTCTTCTGCCGGCAATTCAGCTAAAACATGTGAAGGGAGAGAGAGGGTGGAAAAGTGGTGAGGATTTGGTGACAATTTTGGTGGCGGCACCTCTTCTTCTTCGGGCTGCCCTCGCCAGCGTTGCACTTTCGGTGGCTAAGTGGGTATGTGGCTCCAGTTGGCTGCCTTTCGGTGCAATAACCACATTAATTAGCAGACGCAACAGCACGCTCCACTGGACAGAAGCCACCACCACAACTAAAACAAAACGAAACCAGCCCGAAGAAGCCACCAAGGCGGCAGTGGAGGCAACACTTTCGTTTTCGCCTGCAATCCATATGCAGATGCATTCGCAGATATAGGTACTAGTACTAGTGTATGGTATGTGGCATGTATCCAACTCACCGACGGGCACTTCCCCTTGCAGAGCTGCACGCCACAGCTGACGTGGAGCCGCTCGCGATCCGGGAACTTGAAGGCGGGAAATGTGGCCGCGAATGTCCGCTCGACGAGGTCTTCCTCCAACTGCTTCGACCAGCCCTCCTCCGCGGGCCGGTGCTGGGTGTGGAGAGCGGGCATCACCTGGTCGGGTAAATGGGGGGTAGTTATGTACTCGTACATTTTTAAATGCATTTTTTTTACTCATTAAAACTATTATGGTTGATAATAGGCATTTCCTGCATTATTTCAACATAGTTATGTTTAATTATTACAACTATTATTTGTGCAAGGGGAATCAGTATTTCTTTCTTTATTTCAACTGATATTTAAAAGATGTTTGCTTCTTTTTTAAATGTAATGTTGAAAATATAAAATTAAATAAATCTTTATCTGGAATTCTTAGAAATAACCAATCCTTTCTAAGTTCATAATTTACTCAAATCATAACCGATTTTTGTGCGGAGTTTGCTGTTATTCTTCTCTATTTATGTTATATATTTCTTTATGAAATGTTGAAGAATATATTTTATTTATTTATTTTAATTAAAAATTGTTTAACATTTTTGTTTTTCAGCCCAAAAATGTAATCCATTTAAGAATCGGTTGCTTTTCGCAAAAGTTATGACTTCGAGAATATTTCCTCATATCAAAATCAACCATAAATAAATATTTGATTTTTTAATTTAAATTATTAAAAAAAAAACACATTCTTGAATATTTATAGTTCTTTTATAAAAATGGTCTTAAACTAAATTCAAATTAATTATAAAGAATCCCCATTCTTCTATTCTGCATCTGTTTCTAATTTTGCAAGAATAAACTGCCGGAAAAAAACACATTTATATTAGGAACTCTATGAATTTAACTACTCCATAGCCATGGCCAGTTATGTCACAGGTTGGGTTATAAACTGGGGAATGAACCTGTTACTGTCCCTGTCCCTGAACTCGAACCCAAAGCCAAACCCAAACCCAAACCCGAACCCGAAAACGAAACTGAACTTCAACCTGAACCAGTTGTGCGCCTCTTTAGTGGCTGGGAGGGAATGTTATACAATAATTGGAGGTGACAAAACAGCAGTTCACACGCCAGCATTTCGGGCCACTTCCGTTACGTGTGGGGCCATAAGATACAGCACAATCCATAAGATACAGACAGCCCAGACCCAGTGGCAAAGCCAAGTTCAATGACAACGGCGAGTGCCACTTGCAGAAACAGCTACGGATACAGATACAACTGCAGCAGTAACAGCTACAGCTTTGGCTACGGATGCAGATACAGATACAGATACTGGTACAGATACAGATATGATGCATGTGCGATCGCTGGAAACAGAAACATAAACTCAAACTCAAACCCGAACTGAAACAGAAACAGATGTATGGAATTACAAGACGCCGTCGCGATGCGATTTCCATCTCGCCATTGTTACAGTTGCACTTCTCCACGGGATTGGATGTGCCTGTGGATGTGCCTGTGGATGTGGCTGTGGACCGGAGGTGGCAACTGGGAACGGGGACCCTCCGGGGCACGTTGATTAGCTCTGGCGGATTCAATTTACACGCCCAAGCACGTGGAGCCCCATGTGTGGGTTGTGGGTGCCTTTTGTTTTTGGTATGATTATTTCTATCTACTTTTTTTTGTTGTTGTATTTTTTTTTTCTTATGCGAATCCGAAACCCGAGACAATAACGTGAAAAAGAGCAAATTGTTGCGGAAGTTCAAACGAGTTCACGTGCAGAAAAGAAAAGATTGCGAAAATGCAAACCACGTAAACGGGAGCTGACTGAGAGGCTAAGAGCTTCCTCCTGAGAGCCTCTAGGATCCTCCAGGAAGTTAATAAAACTCTGGAGGCTGATCTCATTATTTATAAAAATTATCGGGATATTTTAAAATATTTTAATAGTTTACTAGTTAACTAGTTAACTAGAAAAGTGACTACTATGTGACATTCTGTGAAAGAATATTTATATGATTATTACGTTGTCATTTAATAATGATTTTTTTATACTTTATTATTGTTTAAGAACTTTTTGTCTAAGAATGTTCTATTTGGCTTGAAATATATCGTATTATTCTATTCTATTCTATTGCATTTTAATAGGCATATCAACTGAGATCCTAATTTTAAATATAAATGCATCATAGTTTTTAAGATCTTAACTCAAGCTAAATCAATTGTTTCTTTTTTTTACTTGTACATTTTTTACTTGTACAAAAAATGATGGAACTATTAAGTGACCCCTAGAGAACACTTTTCTTTTAGCAAAACAAATTTTGTATTCAGATAACTTTTTCAATATTTAAATATTTAGAACCGTACATTCCCTGAATTATGGATTTATAAAGTGATCCCCAAAAAATACACCCTTTTCCAGCAAAAATAAAATAAAAAAGTATCTAAATACAGATACCTTTTCCAATATTCACATATTTAGAACCTTACATTCCCTGAACTTGGATCTTGAAAATTCTGCGACCTAGCTTGTTGCTCCAGAATGCGTCAGGATATGCGCATCCTTAAGATAGATATCTCAAGCCCGGCTCCCAGCTAACGGTACCCCAGTGGGTCACCGTCACATTCTAGAGATTCTGGGCCGGAAAGTGGGCCATGAGCAGCAGGCAGCATCGGAAACAACAATCGGCCACAGAGACAAAGGCCAGCGGAGCTTCTATTTCACTTTTCCTCCACGCTCTGACCCAGAAGTGCTTCTAAAGCAGACAAATCAACCCGTGATGGGTGCGCGCATAAATTTGCAATCGCTGGGCTGGCAAAAGGCTGGCAAAAGGCTGGCAATGCGGCCTAACAACAACAACAAATACGAATCTTGGAATGAGGGGCAAGGTGGGCAATCAAGACAATAAACCGAAGCCAAAGAAAATGAAATGTGCTAAAACGGAAGAAGGGGCAAGGGGAAGGGGCAAGGGACAGGGGGGGGAAACAATAAAACAAACATAAAATGCAAATGGTTTGGGTATCTATCCATCTTCTCCTCGCTTCGTTCCGTTAAAATAAAACAGAAATTAAGCCGTGTGAGTTTTCTAGCTCTCTGCTCTGCTCTGCTCTGCCCTGACCAGCACCAGCACCAGCACCATCTCCAGCAGCAGCAGCAGCAGCAGCGGCAGCGGCAGCTGGCAGGTAAAACAACAAAAGATACAAATGTATCTGCGCGGAGAAGCGTCAGCAAAAGATTTGTTTGACCCATTTAAGGCCGCGAATGAAAATGAATGACATGTGCACAACGCTGCGACGGCCGGCGACCAAAATGCAAATGCCCCGGCATTGGCATTGCCCACTGTCGCACAGTGGGCCTTATCATTGCAAAATTTACAAAAAAAGTAGAAAATTCGTTAGAGTTTTTTTTTAAAGAGTTTTCATACCTAGAAATTCTTTAAGTTGCGAGATAACTTTTGCTATGCTTATTTTGGTGTTATTAAAATACATATTCTAACTAACTTAAATACAGTTTATAGTAGGGCTAAATTATCTTTTGAAATTATTAAGGAAAATAATTAATTTTGTTATTGCAAATTCTTAAGAGTTTGTGGGGAAATAAATCTAAACTTTCTTATATTCACTTTGAAAATGTACTTTTATCTTCAAATCTAAAGATACATTTTAGTTATGTGTATTTATACAATTCTATAAATTCTTTGATTTTCTAGGTACTTTTATCAATGGAATTCGTTTTTAATTTGCATTAGAAAGGGTCAACAAAATTTAATGCTTTTATTTGAAGAGTTTTTTGTTTAGTTTTTAGTTTAGAATGTGTGCATTAGAAAGGGTAAAAACATTTAAATCCTTTTATTNTATTTATATATATTTATTCATTTAATTTTAAATCGAATAGTTTTTAAAGAAAACCCATTGTGATCACACAAAACCACTGTACATCGGTGGTGCTGATGGAAATTGTGGCGGTGGTGCTACAAACGGAGATGAGGCAACCACAACAGGGGCACGTCAAAATGCTAAACGATAAATATTTCTATGTATTTCACTGTTGGCTAATTGTTGTGACCTCCTAATTTACTCAAGAAGAACTGAAGGAGAGGAGCTTAGGAACTTCGGAACTCCGGAGAACAGTTCGCAGGCGTGTTGCTGCTGTTATTTTAGTTATTTAGTTGTTTTTTTTTCGTTATTCTTCTGTTTTTACAGTGGTTTTCCCGTGTTGTTAATGACTTTTAGTTGGTAGAGTTGGTAGTTGGTAGCTGGTTGTGGCCAAGTTGGGGCTGCTTGGCTGGGCAACGAAAACTGTTCTAACGATGATCGCGTAATTACGGCTAACAGTTTCAGTTTTGCTGCCGTTTGCCTCGCATTTAAGTCGTTGGATCTTGGTGCTGTAACAACTGTTACAATTAATGAGGCGCTCCTTCAGATTACCGCAGCTAAAAACATATATATATTCAGATATATCTGTAATCCATCTAAATTGTAGATCGAATCAATCGAATTTGGGAACTGATTGAAGATTTCACTTTTGTTTGGAATGGGGGGAATGGATATGGGGGGCTATTAAAAGGGAAATGTATTCAAAAGATACGATTAAGACTGCTTTAAATATTCCATCTTAAACAAAAAATGTAAAAGATTAACTTTAATTTAAAATGCAATTAATCGTTGTTGTTAATTTCTGCTTCTATTAGATTAAGAATTCAATTATTAAATGATTTAACAAATATTAAACCTATAAATAGTTTCAGCTACTATTATTTAATTTTAAATGAAACTGATAGTTTAATCATTTTTTAAATTTAGTTAATTGCTTTCCCGCATTCTGTTTCCATTGATTAAAAACTTTCTTATACTTGTATTTTTTATGATTTCTAAATGAAGCCATTCAAGGTTTTTACTACTCTAACAGAAAGTCAGGGAGTTGAAAAACTCAATTCTTTGACTGTCTCATAAATACTTCGTTAAGAAAATGAATGGCTAGCTAATTTTAAAAATATATTTTAGGCCCGACATGGACATTTTGGTAATTGTTTTCTGTTGCGGCTTCTGTGGTGACCCATTTGGGAGAATGCTAACTGAAAAAACAAGTTATTTACAGACTCCAAGAGAATTTCCACGAACTATTGGGAAAATAAATATATAAATATTTAATCAGAGGCAGTTCATTAGGATTCTGTTGTATATTGTTTTTAAAGCACCGCTTAACTACCCATTTGCTACCCTCTAGATGTGGTCTATAAAAATGAAAGTTAAATGCGATCAATCGCAGATCGCCCCCCAGCAGATCAACTTCAGCATCAGCATCAGCATTGGGTTAATTAATGACTTTTCGTTTGTCTCATCACGTCAACGTCTGGATTGGCTTGGGATTTGGTTGGGGACTTGGTTTGGGTTTTGGTTTTGGTTTAAGTTTTAGTTTAAATTTTGCTTTTGCTTTTGGTTTTCTTTTCTTCGCCGCTCTAACGGTTCGGCGTAGAATGTCGCCCCCGGGGGCACTGGTTACGCAAATGTATCTACCAGATACATACCTCCACTTGGTGACTCGGGTCCCAAAAAAACTGGATGTGACCAACTCACCTGCTCATCGATGGGACAGCCGCGTGCATCGAGTAGTTGCTGCGTGGATTCTCCTAGGCCATCCAAAGCTGCACAGTCCACCACCCGCACTCCAATGGTTCCTGGGACAATTGCCCTTACGGTCAGGGTTGTGGCCACGCCCACCTCGACGGATCCCGAGCCATTCGGTCCACCCAACTCTAGCCAAATCCTCACGCGCGGTGTCTCCATATGGGGATGATGGTGGGTGGGAGTGGGTGCACTGGTGACTTGTCCTCCGGAGAGAGCTGATCCCGCCGAGGCAGCCGCCAAAGCCCGCATCCTGGCATTTCTGTGGGAGAATGGGGGAGGGAATGATTTAGAAGCCTTTCCTAGTTACAAAATTCTGTTAGAATTTTTATGAAAATTCTGGTTACCAAAAATCGGTTTATTAAATCAATAATTTCCATTTTTAATCTTAACTAACCATTAATTATTAAGGAATTAAATGTTGCCTTACCTCTCGCGTCCGTTGTCCACCTTCAGACCAGGAAGGGGCATTCCCATCGCCTTGGCCGGCAGTTGGCACCTCACCGAGCTGAGGATGTCGGTGCTCTGGCGCAGCTTCTGCTCCATTTGGAGCATCACACGGACGGAGTACTCCAGGCTGCCATCATCCAAAGGCTCAGCTCGCACTCCGCAACCGGAGGTGGGAATCCTCAGTTGCAGGTGGGTGGAGTCCTGACCCCGGGCCCGGCACTCTAAAGGGAAATCCTTGGCATAGAGTAAGCCCCGAAAAGGTCGACTCAGTTCCAGCTGCATCTCCAGCAAGTCCCGGCTGCAGTTCACCTGCAGTGTCTGGATTTGCATGGTGGAGGAGGAAGCGGAGGAGGAGGAGGAGGAGGAGGTGTCATTGATGGCGTTGAGCGACGTTCTGGATGCCCAGCCAGCATGACACACAAATTGCGGCAGATGCAGCAGTCCGATAACGGCGGTCAGTCGAAGCAGCTGGCTGGGATTCGACTTGCAGTTGGATCTACTGGACTTAGATCCAAGCACCGAGCAGCCAAAGAAGAAGAACATGTTTCCGATTTCCCGTTTCTGGCCTGCCCTGCCCTGCCCAGACCCGCCCGGCGTGGAAAACCGCAATTGATGCCACTTGCTGGTGACGATTCTTTAGCTTCGGTCTCTCTGCCCGTCTGCTGCCCCTCTGCTGCTCCTCTGCTGCTCCTCCCTCTGCTGGCTAGTTTGGCTTCCACCGACACCTGTCGCTGTGTGGCAAACACTTAATTGGCCTACTCCCAGTCCGAGAATCTTGTCTTTGCGTCTGCGAAATGGAAATGGATTTTGGGTCAGTCTGTGAATGGCTTTACAAGCGGAGGGGGCACTTCTTTTGTTAGTTCTAAAGTATAGGTTGTTGTTCCATGATTGCTATTTACATTTTTCAGTTTTTTATAGAATTTATTTTAATTTTATTATGTGAAAATTCGTATATTTTATTATATGAGCAGCTAAGCCAAAAGACTTATTTAAAGAAGTTCCCCTTATTTGAATTCAACTTTTATGTTTAGTTATTGCACATTTCTAAGAGGGTTTGAAATTAAATTAATATTATTAAAAAGGAATTCTATTACTGTAAAAGGTATAAATAATTATTTAAAAATTACACAATTTAAAGAATATAAATAGAACTATAAATCCCTGATTTTCCCTTCAATTAAAAATAACTATTACATTTTTAAACAGTTTTCTTAAATGAAACAAAAATTAGATCCTGGGTAAAAAGTTTATTTTCCAGGAAAAAACAATATATTTAATTATGTTCCTTAAATATAAATTAAATGTTCCTAAAGCTCCCCGTACAACATCTTCAACTTTACCTAGCGAAGATTCAGAGAACGAAACTACTCGCACCTTTCTCGATTGATCCCAAAATGATAACTAACATATTAGCAAAAAATCAGCAAGTAGGAAACTTAAACACTAACTAAATAAATAAAAGTAGAAAGGGGACTGGCCAGCCCAATTTATATAATTTATAATTGGCAAATAAACGAGAGATAGGCCCTTCCCTTCCCTGTCCATTCCGAAAGCGGGTCAAGTTTGTCCCATATTTGTTGATTGAGGCAGATGTTGCGGCACGGCGAACAAATAAATAAACAAATCAAATAAATGCGATAAAGGCAAACATCGAAGCTTAAATCAACATCAACATAATGCGTTTGCAACTTTGCGTAATCCTATTTGATGTTGTGATGTATCTGAGCCTAAGGTTGGTTGCTAGTTATTGTGCGCTGTTTGTGTTTGTGATTTTATAGTTGTGATTCCCGTCTCTTATTAACTCGGAGACGCTGTATTCGGTATTGTAATAAGCCCAATTAACAATACATCTTTGAGTGCCAAAGAAAAATTAAAATAAAAGAGGCCTTTCGAAGTTATTTGAAGCTTACCTCCACTTGTTGGGATTTCCTTTAATCCTTTTTGGGGAAATAGTATCCTTGCAAACCCCTTTTTTGTAGATTAATTTTAATCGGTTCTGATTTCGGTTTATTGATGTTTTACAATAAATTGTAATATTCTCTCAACACTTATTTATGTTTATTTTGCACACATTATTTCGAAACATTCTTGCACATTAACAAAAAAACAAAAACCCATTTCTTGCTCAATTTTGCGGTTAGTTTAAATTGCGAAAAATGCAGAAGAACCGCAATTTTCAAATTGATTAATTATTAGCCACTACGCATGCGCGCACTTCACACGCTCCCTCAAGTGCGAAGCGAGAACAGCAAAAACAAAAAATAATGAACAGAAATCTGAACAAAAGTATTCAGAAGGAAACGCTCGAGCTGAAGACAAGCGCGCGCCACCGAGTTTGCAGATGCAATGCAGGCGGCGTGCCACCGACCGGGCCAATTTCCCATTCCCAGAAGTTAGCCAAGTTAGTTAACTCGCGAGCGTAGACCGCAAGTGCGAAGAAGAAGGAGGCGAAGCAGAAGCGGACGTTACAAGCCGCTACGCATGCGCTGAGATTTGGCGCGCTTGAAAGCCGATAGGCAGGGCGCGCTATCGATATACTATCGAAGGGCAGGGATGGAGAGTATTTATCGATTTTTCTGAACAAAGAACACTCCTAGGATGGACACCTAAATTCTTTTACTTATTATCTGTTGAACAATAGAAAACATCTTTAAAAAATATTTTTATACTAAATGGTTATCTTATTGAACTATATAGACATGTTTGTTCAGTTAAATCATTTATAATAAAATCTGGTAGTACATACATTTTAGCATGACTGTGTATAAATTTATAATGATGGCTTCAAATCGCTTGGCATTTTGCATTTCCCTGTTGTTTTCTGAGTGACTGGTATTTTTTGAAGCTACCGCAATTGTTTTTCCCAGTATTTTTACTTGTTGATATTTTTCATTTGCACGCCTTGTCAGTGTTTGCAGATTGGCGAGCAACGTTCCCACTTATTTGCAAAACATTCTCCGGAGTTGCTGTTTCGTCTGCTCCTTTGAATTTATTGCCACCTCAAGCTCAGCTCTTCAAGCGCCCACCCACCAGGGCATAGCTGGAATTCAACTTTGTTGAAGCACAGCAGAGCAGAGCAGAGCGACAATAGCAGACGCCAACGATGAATCTGGACCTGTCGGACATAATTGAGTTCGCGCTGCCCAGCAAGAGCGAGTTCTCGGACGAGGATGACGACGGCGGCATTGGCGTTGGCGTAGGATCCGGAGACGTTGGCGCCTCCGGGGTCATTGGCATGGGCGGAGTGGGTGTGGGCGGCGTTGGGGACGACGATGCCACCTACGTTGTGCTGGACGGACTGGGCAACGAGTATGACGAGGAGTTTCTCATTGTCAACGAGGACGCCGCCGATGGGGAACTTCTAGTGGACGACGTCGAACGACAGCAGCAGCATCTGGACAGCTTTCACGAGCTGTTGGTCGTAGGGTCCTCGAAGCTGCACGACCAGCATGTGGAACAACAGCATCACATCGATGATCCGGGCGAGCATTTTGTGGTGACCGAAATGCAGCTGTCCGAAATGGAGGAGCTGGTGGAGGAGGACCTCGACCAAGACCAGGATCTCGAGGACTACGACTTCGACTACACCGACCAGCCACCCGAAATCGAGGAGTTGCCGTCTCCATCGCCGCCGGCGACGCCGCCGCCGCCTACAAAATCGCCGGCCGCGCCACAGATTCACCTGCGCACCTTCCCCGCCCGCGACGAGGACGAGGAGAAGGAGGTGGTCAAAGATGTGAAACCCAGCGACAAGATGCTGGAGGAGTTCAAGGGCCCGCGCCGCTACTTGCTCTTCGACGACCTGATAGCCACCATTGTCGACTTCGACGACGAGAGCACACCGATCGTGGAGTTCTCGATGATCAGCAGTATGGTGGACGAGAAGCTGCCGGTGGAGTGCGGCATCTGTCCGGACGTGATGCACAAGTCCAAGCTGTCCAAGCACCAGAAGACTCACATGGTGGCAGGCACGAACCGGTATGCGTGCATCTACTGCTCGGAAACGTACCGGGACTGCAAATATCTCGCCGGCCATGCCCGTCGACACATGGGCATCCGCCCGTATGTGTGCGAGATCTGCAAGCTGTACTTCTCCACCAAGCAGGACCTTCGCGTCCACAACCAGCGCCGGCATTTGGAGAAGGAGCACATCTGCGAGATGTGCGGCAAGACGTTTGCGCAGAACACCCAGCTGAAGCGTCATCGCGAGGCGACGCACGAGAAGAAGAGGCGCTTCCAGTGCCAGTACTGCCAGAAGGCCTACTACAAGAACTTCTCGCTGCAGGAGCACATTCGCAACGTGCACATGGGCAAGCGGCGCATGCTGAAGTGCCCCTTCTGCGGGATGCAGTGCCGCGATGCCCACAAGATGGCCCGCCATCGCAAGGAGATGCACCTCAACCAGGACACCTATGTGTGCCATCTCTGTCACGAGGAGTTCACCGACATCAACTACTTTGACGCCCACAAGCGCTCCATCCAGTGTCGGAGCAACACGCGGCGTCTTGTTGGGGGTGATGAGGATGCGGACGATGACGGTGATGGTCAGGGTCAGCTTGGCTCCGGATCTGTTTCGGGCGGCCTGCAGGACGACGACAACGCTATGGGCCTGATGGAGGAGGATGAGTTTGACGAGGATGCTGGCCTGCTTGTTGAGGAGAGCCAGCATCAGCAGCACGAGCAAGAGATGCATCATTATCTACCCGCCAGCGAGGTGGACGGCGATCCTCAGTACGTCCAGGAGCCGGACTACGAGAACCAGCGGCTCCTGGTCGAGGGCCTGGTCGCCGAGGAGGAGGACGACGACGACGAGGTGGACGAGGAGCTGCTCCGCGAGCAGCAGTTCCAGCAGCTGCAGCAGAGCCATTATAACGACGAGCTGATATATGAAATCACTTTAAAGACTGAGGATAACTAATTGCGGCGCCCATTTCCCCCTAATCCTTTCCCCGCACCTGCCTTTGTCTCCTGACCCCTTATAACCAAAATTGATTTGTAAATAGCTAATTTTTCGTATGTACTCTATAAAAAACGCGCTTTTCCCTTCTTCTGTGGGGCCTTTTGACCAGAATCGAATCCAACCGAATGCAACCCGGGGTCCCAAGTTCGCAGGGCTGTATTTCTGGGGCCATCAGACTGTTGAATGCAACACTCGGTGGCGCAGGGTCTTGAAAGTTGGTTAATCGGTGGCTTTTAATAGGTTCAGCGGGTCGCTCTGCATTACAGGGCCATCTTGGTTTGGAAATTTTCCACTCATTTTGCGATTCCCAAGGCCCCGATGACGTCATTGTAACGAACAGAGAACGGGAACAAGCGAGGGCAGTACATGTAGGGGCTCAGTGCCTATCGAACAATCGATAGGCGAGGGATGAGCCTACCTCAAGCCAAATTTGGAGAGGTTTTACATTGATTAAAATATATTCATATAATTGTAAATAACAGGTGAATGGGAAGATGCATTTCAATTAGTTTACAATATTTTACAATTGTAAATGCTTCAATATTAATACAATATTCAAATATGTATGTTTCTTAGTGTGATTCCAGAACAGAGTTCAGCTTCTTATAGCTAGTTTTATTGTTTTGACTTTAATATAGCTGGCTAGCCATCACTAAGTACAATCTTCTTTACAGAAGTAAACAAATTATGTTTACCGGCTTGAAGAAACGAAATGGATGGGGAATATCTAGAACCATGGCAACCGGGGATCCTTCGATCAAACAATGTCAATGCCAGACAGAAATCAACGTAAGTCATCGTAGGAATCGTTGCCTGTAATCAGAACCAAAGTAAAAAGCAATTCCCGCCCAGATCAGGTATTCCCGTGAACACATAAAAAATATATATTTTGCACTGAACCGCCATGGACGACAACGACGATGAGATCGAGGAGAACCAGGAGGGGGATCTGGCCAGCGAACTGAGCGCCGAGGAGGAGGAAGAATTGGAGCAGGATATCGGCCCAATAGACAGCTGGGAGTCATTCAATGACCGGATCGACGGCATGATCTTCAACGAGCACTGCGACAAGACGGTGAAGAAGCTGGATGAGCGCCGGGTGACCATCCTCAACCGGGTGCGTCAGCAGTTCCGCGAGGCGCCCAAGGGTGTGGTGGAGCGCTGCCTGGCCCAGAAGTCGCCCATCGACCAGCAGCTGGAGGTGTCCAGCGAGCGGCTGGACGAGCTGGTGCGCTTTGGCAATGAGTTGGTCACCAATGTGCGGGTGGCGAACGAGCGACGGGAGCTGAACCGACGCCTCTTTGAGAGCACCCAGAAGATCCAAGTGCAGGTGAAGCTGCAGCGGGAGAGCATAGAGACCATGGCCCGCTTTGCGGACATCAAGGTAGGAAAATCTGCATCTTTTTTGGGTTTATTTAATTTCCTTCTTCGCAATAAAGGCCCGATGGACGGAGCTGGAGGAGATCAACGAGCCCATGATGCTGTGGGACCAGATCGAAGAGCAGAAGAAGAGCATTGCCGAGATCATGGCGCGCAAGGACGAGATGATTGCCGCCTGCCAGGCCGAGGTGGACCGCATGAATGCCAAGTACGAGTTCGACCGGGAGCGACAGGCGCAGGATCTGTGCTGCCTGGTGGAGCGCGTCGATCATCAGGTGGAGACCCTGAAGGAGGCCTACAAGCAGCATCTGCAAATGCTGCGTCACACCATCGAGGAGGAGCGCCAGATCTTCGCGGTGAGCGCCGTGGAGAAGTGGCGCACCTTCTTCGATGCGATGAACGCCAACTTCGATGAGAAGGCCAGTCTGGTGAGGGCAAGGGAACAGTTCTATGCCCGGCAGACGCAGCAGATCAACGAGTCACAAGAGGAGCTGACCAAGAGCACCCGCATCCGGCTGGAGAAGGAGTGCGAGCGACTGGAGCTGGAGCTGCGACGCACCCGCGACAATGTGCTGATGAACTCCGAAAAGCTGGACTACAACTATCAGGTGCTGCAGAAGCGCAACGAGGAGAACGTGATCATCAACAACCAGCAGAAGAGGCGGGTGGCCCGCCTCCACGAGGCGATTTCCCGCACCAGGCGTGGCCTGAAGAACCTCTACCTCAACGGCAAGCGGAACATAGCGCGCCTCTCCACGGACATCTACAAGCTGCACGCGAACATCAACGAGATGGAGACCAAGGCGCATCAGGCGCGCTTGAACAACCGCGAGAAGTTCGACAGCATCTGGGAGATCAACTTCAAGGAGCTGAATGTGCTCGTGGACCGGGTCTACCACATCGACCGCATCATTCACGAGCAGCAGCTGGCCATGGCGTGGTCCAGTCCAGTGCCACCCATACAGAACATCAACAGGGCGAAGAAGAAACGGAACAACATCCTGGAGAAGTTCGACATGCGTATTGGGCGGGTGCCCAAGAACCGGGTGGTGAGCCAGTCGGGTCCGAAGCACAAGCCAGACATCAAGGAGCTGCCGCCGGAGTCGCTGCGCCTGATGCGGAATCTTGTCCGCAAGCTCTCCGATCGCGGTGGCTTCCTGATCGAGGAGCGTCTGCTGAAAATCCTCGAGCCCTTTTCCGAGGAGGACAAGTGTCTGGTGAGGATCGACAATATCTTTGCCGCCCTGCGCATCCGTCATTTGCGGGACGTCAAGGAGCTGACCAAGGCGTTCACGCCGTACACCTATTGCCCCAACTGCCAGCCCCAGGGCTTGAGTCCGCGCAAGTGCGCCGAGGTGTTCATGAAGGAGCAGAAACCGAATCGCCTGCACGGCCAGCAGGACCAGGAGCCGGAGCCAGAGCCGGAACTGCGACACGAACAGGAACGCTGCGACGTGTATCTGGTCAAGGGTGAGGACATGCATAAGAAGTGCCCCAATCACTACCTAGTGATGGAGCCGGCCCTGTGCCTGCATGCCATGAACATCTTCACCTCCAAGATGCACAAGAAGATGTACGAGCACGAGCCCGGCAGCAACACGAATGCGGTCAATCTCATCCAGATCTCGGACACGCAGATCCGTGACTTCTGGCGCCAGTTCTCCGCCTGCTTCCCGGAATCCAAGTGCAAGCTGTGGAAGACGCTGGAGCACGGACTCAACCACTACGTGGAGGTGCTTAAGATGCGGGTGCAGTACGATGCGGAGGTGGTCTTCCTGCGTCGCCAGAACGAGGAGCTGCGCCACTTGCTCCAGAAGTTCACCGTCTAAATCGGAATCTGACCTTGACCTTGGACTTGACTTGGATAGCCACCCACCCACCTAGAAACCTTAATCCCATTATTATATGATCCTCAAATGAAATCTTAAATTATATTTGTGCCCTAGTCAGGCTCTTTCGACTCGAGTAATTGCTTTCCCACTGGATTGGCGGGGATTAGAGTCATTGTGCATATGTACCATCTATTTCTCCAAATATAGTATATTGATCCCTTTTGTTTGAGCCCCTCCAAAAAGGTGTGACTACGTCAATGCCATCTCCCTCTAAACAGTGGCAAGCTTTCTTATCACCATTTCCAAGCTTTCCAGGGGCCGAAGATCTTTGACTAGCTTTGTAGTCACCGCTATTAGCTAGTGTTAACAGCTGTCCAGTGGCGGAGGAAGGGGGTTGCTTGGGAAATAAGTAAGTAATCCTTAGATATTCACAACTAAGCCCTGAAATAGTTCCATCCCTCCGCCCCTGGTCCATCATCAGTCCATAAAATGGTCAAGTTTCTATTTGTTTTGGGTAAGGGCGATATGTGATCTCTTTTCCTGCACCTCCATCTCCAGTTTAGATTGCTCCCTCCGAGCTTACCCCTGGAGTCATGTTATCATTGCAATCTGATAATGTGTCTACATAAAAGGTGTCGGTATCGGTCTGCAGGTTGTTTAGCTGTAGAGATACGATACCCGACCCCGACCCGGTGGGTAGGTAGGTGGAGTCGATCAATGGGGGATCGTCCGTCCCTACGCCCGGCCCGTCCCCCTCCGTGCTCCGCGAATGGCTCAAAGTGCGCACCACCGGCAGCGGCGTTTAAAGTGCAAAGCAAATCGCAACGGCTGCTTGACAGCTTGTTTTTCCACCGACTAATCACTCATTTATCGGCAAACTTTATTAGACATTGGGCAGGCCTTTCCGATAAAATAGAAATAGAACGTTACCTGGTGTTTTTTTTTGTCGGACGGATTCCGCTTCCCAGGGCCTGTAATAATATATACGAGTATACAACACAATTAAACACGGCGTAATCTTATCGGTACTCCGGTTCTTCTGTCTCGCTTTCTTGTGGGGCGGAAGTCTTGGCCACAGTTGGCCAAACAATGCACAGCAATCCGGACGGAAGCAAAGATCACAGGGGATCACTAACCGACGCGGAGCAGGAGCTCACCACCTTTGCGGAGTTGGAGCAGAGCAACTATGGCGTTTGCCTGGAGGATCTGCAGCTCTTTGCCCAGCTGGAGGATCTCGCCGGGGATAGCGTGGAGATGGATATGGAGCTGTTTAATTCTGACTCCCAGTTCGATCTGCTCGAGATGGTGAATGGTGGAGTAAACCATCGAAAGCCAGAGGAGCAGCACGAGAAACCCTCCACCAAGAGAGAGTCGCCGAGGAAGCGCAGCATCCGGACACCAAGAGCCGACCACACCTGCGACGTCTGCGGCAGACGCTTCTCGGAGGCCTACAACCTGCGCATCCACAAGATGACCCACACGGACGAGAAGCCGCACCGATGCTCCGAGTGCGGGAAAGGCTTCCGGCAGCTGAACAAGCTGCGCATCCATGCGGTGACCCACACGGCGGAGCGACCGCACAAGTGCGACATCTGCGGGAAGGGTTTCCGCTATGCCAACTACCTATCCGTCCACCGGCGCCTGCACACGGGGGAGAAGCCGTACCCCTGCCTGGTCGGGGAGTGTGATCTCTCCTTCCACTCCATTCACGCCCGTCGCGTTCACACCAAGCTGCGGCATGCCCTGGGCGAGGAGCAGCTCCGGGAGCGGGAGCAGGATCACCAGACCTCCGCTTTGAGCTACACCTGCCCGGTTTGTGGACGCGTTCTGACCGATCAGTGCTACCTGAGCACCCACCTGAAGCGGCACTACAACCAGCGGGACTATCCCTGCCCCCAGCCGGAGTGCGGCAAGCGGTTCTTCAGTGCATCGGAGCTGAAGCACCACCAGATTGCCCACACCCAGCTGCGCCCCTTTGCGTGTGCCCTGTGCCCGGCCAGATTCATGCGCAAGTCCAACCACAAGCAGCACTTGAAGGTTCACCAGCGGGGATCTGCATAACTGGGGATGCCTTCTCCGGAATATTTATCAATTAAAATAATAATAGCAAATAAATCATACAGGTATGAAATACACGTATATATCTTATGTTAGGTTACCACTCATGGAAATAATGGAATAATTGGGAAAATATCACCAGATATTTTTGTAAACAAACAAATAGAAACCCAGCAAGGGAACAAATGTAACATAAAACCACGAAATTTGATGAGCTTTGCAAAAGATACAATTCCATATAAATCGAAGCTTTTCTCCCCGGATACTCCAATTTCGGGTAGAGGCCTTCTTCTGTTCCAGACACCGAAACCGACACCGGCACCGACACCGAATCCGATCCCTGCCCATGTTTACTCGCTTTGCTTTGTTTAATATAAGTGTTTATTTAAATATACGATTTGTGTTTGTCTTTATCTGCATGCTTGCATATTAGATATATGTATATATTTGTATTTATACTTTATAAATGTACGGGTTGGTTGCTGGTTCTCTGCCCTTAGCTGGTTGCTCTGCTCTGCTCTGCCCTGCTCGATCCGAGGCTGTTCTTGCTGTGGTTGCTGACTGAGGCGTGTAACTTAAGGATAACATTACAATATTAGCGATACTAAAACAATTGAGCTGCCCTCTGATAGATCCAATCGAGGCCATCTCGCTGGCCTTCATTTATTCGATCGGGATCGGGATCAGGATGGGGATGGGGAAGTGTCTGCGTGAGAAACTCAAAAGCAAAAAGGGGCAAAAAAAAAAAAAAAGGTTCTTTATGTATATATATAAATGTGTATAGATAGGATCAATAAAGACAAAACTTAAACTATAGTTATTTTTG
>JAJJHY010001290.1:6360029-6392160 GCA_021224005.1 Drosophila setifemur
GGGGGGGTTTGGGGGGTGGGGGATTAGAGGAGATTGAAGTGGAAACAAAAAGTGAACTCGAACCGAAACTGTGTTGTTGTGTTTGTTTGCTCTAAAAATCGAAAAATCTGTAAATATGCATGAAGATAAGCTAGCGAATTTCGTTACATATATAGAGACTTAAGATCTAGACCCAAGAAAAACGTGCACTTGCCGAGCAAAATCCGGCCACATACCATATATACTTAATACACACATATATATATATATATATATTGCAATTGGATTCAACTACGTTTGTAATTGACACTCGGAGCTATTGCTATTTTCAAAACGAATCAAAGGGGGGCGAGGAACGGAAGTTACTACAGTACAAAGTTACTGAATGCGTTATATGTTCATATGTTCATATGTTATATATATAAATATATAACCCAATCCAGTAAATGTTTACTGTAGTATCCTGAAGCTTCAGTTTAGGATGAACTGCGTGAAGCTTCCCTTTGCACTATCATACCTTACAGCTCCATTTAGGGGCATTTATAATTGCTAGGAGATCTTGCTAGTCCTCACTTGTACACGTATTCGATCTCCCCATAGGATTCCAGTGCAAGGTCACGATTCGAATGAACGAATAGTAAATGATTTAGTTTGCGATAAATGCAGTTCTGAGTTGAAAACGAAAGGCGGGAAGGCGGGGGGTGGGGGAGGAGTAGGCGGGGCCTGACTTTTGATTTTGTTGGGCAAGTGCTTTACATATACGTATATATACGATCGCAATCTGCATTACGGACATTACGACTAACGAGACTAAAGAGCGGCTTAAACTGCTGACTTGCTTGCTGACTGACGTGTTTCCATCTCGAGAGTTTGACGAATCCCACACACACTCACATACTTTAAGCAAAAATCGAATCTGTTAACAACCATCATCAAAACGGACATATACATCTAGCTATATAATCCCATACTCGATCAAGTGGAGGTCCTGCGTGAATAATTCATTTGGTCTTATGTACATTTGCAATGTAATCTGTGTGTTTGTCTGCTTGCCAAGCTTCGAGCTTGATAAAATCCCAGTTCCTGTTTTCCATATCCATATTCATTTCTTTTTCCTATTTTGTTGTTTGTTTTTTTAGTTTTTTGTTTGTTGTTCTTCCAAATCACTTGTTGTTTTGCTTCTTTCACAAAGAATTTCGACTCTAACCATTCACGCACACAGATTTCAGGGGGTTTTGTGGTCGGGTATGGTCTGGTCTGGTCTGGTCTGGTTATTACTTTTCCTTATTTTCGTTTTCATCTTTTGGTTTGTGTGTAAAATGTCTCAAAAAAATTGTTGCGGAGCTGCTCCATCTTAGCTTATCGTATTGAAAACTGTAACTCTCCACCTACACAATATATAGTTCCTAAACGTGTAACTCTCTCTTGTAAAGATATATATATCCCACATGTAAGTGTGTGTGCTCTTTCTTTGTATATAGATATATCTTCTATCTGTTATCTGTATCTGTTTCCCTTATTTTGTTTTTGCATTTACCACTCGTATTTTAGTTTGCCTGAACTTATTTCATATGTGCTCTCAGAATTTTTCTTGGTTTTGTTTGTTTGTTTGTTGTTTTCTTGTTTTGTTGTTTGTTCGAAACCACTTCCGATTCTCATTCTGTATTCTGTTGTTGTCTTGCGACTCGAAGGCCCCAACAACAAAAACGATTCTGACAAGTCCAGGCCCTCGGGAAACGTGAAGTTTCATACAAAACGAGAGCTTTGTATGCAATTTAACTATTCCCCAAGTCTCGGAGGATCTGAAGATCTGAAGAGTAACATTTTCGGGGAGAGGGTTCTAAATTACATTTCTTATCAGATTTCAAAAAACAAACTGATCAGTTTTCATACCTTCTAAAGGTATTATAATATTTAACAATTCTGACGAAAATTAAAGGGTATCAAATTTACAATCGAACTGAAACTCTCTCTTTTTGAAGTTTATCGAGTAAATACAGTTTCTGGACTCTTCAGATCTCACTCTCTCTCTTCATTAGCTTCCTTAGCCTCCTTGTCAGCTCCGTTTTTGGGGATCTAATTTCTAATTCCGGAGAACTCTCTTGCGGGAGGAGGATGAAAATTTGAAAACAGGAACCGGAACGGCCGGGCCTTACGCCTTACGACATGGAACTGCACGGCAGTCGCGGCGATCCCATCTGGGTGAGCACCCGGTCCAGCCACTGCAGCGGTCCGTTCAGGTGCAGCTCGATCCAGCAGGGCGTGGAGGTGACCGTCTGGCGACGATACTCAGCCCCCCAACCCTTCACGAACGACATGCGGATGGTGCACATGCGCGTCAGCTGGTAGACGGCCTCGAATCCCTGCGAGACGGACTGCGAGAGCAGGGCGGCGAACTCCTGGTTGTTGAAGATCTTCAGGTTGCAGCCGGGCGGGATTTTGCAGACGGTGGCCGGATGCCAGCCATAGCGCTGGTTGCAATTCGGGCTCTGCACGAAGATGGACGAGTCGCTTAGGCATTCGGCGAAGACCTCTCCCCCTATGTAGTAGAGCCGCACTCCCTTCCCGATGTGACGGCGCGTCTGCTCGACCACCTCGTTGCGATTGACGTTGGAGAGCAGGCCCAGGCAGAAGCGCTCCGAGTTGGAGGGGTCGGTGAAGCCGTCGACCGTGATCGAGGGCTGGGAGGCGTGGAAGGTCTCGCCGACGCGCGTGTTCAGCTCGTAGTAGCTGATGGAGCACCAGAAGGCCGGCTCATGGTACATCACGGGAGCGGCATCGGCGGGCGGCGTCAGCCGGGACATGTTCATGTTGTCGTTGGGATCGATCGGATCGCCATCCTCGCTCATGTAGCCGGGCGGCGGGGTGCCCGTGTTGGGAATGCTGCTGCCCACACTCAGCACGCTCGACTGCGAGTCCATGTTCTGGCCGAAGGACAGCTGCTGTTGCTGGTAGGAGACGGGGGAGCCCGAGGAGCCTGCTCCGCCCGGTCCGGATGCTTGGGCAGAGGCGGTGGTCGCACCGGAAACGGAACCGGACCCGGAAACGGATACCGACCCACCCAATTCCATGTACTGCGGCGGACTCAGCGAGGCGCTGCGGATTATCGCAGCATTGTAGTCGGTGTTGTTGGGTATCTGGTGCGTATGGTTGTCCAGCGGATAGTCCACAATGGAGTCGGGCGGCGTGGGCAGCGACTTGGGCACGAGAATGGACAGCTCGATCTTCTTGTAGTGGTAGGGGTTGATGCAGATCTCCTCCTTGCGCAGGTGGAAGGCGTACTCGCAGTGCTCGAGGGGCTTCAGTTCATTCTGCGACTGGAGGTCCGGCCAGCGCCACAGGCGGCAGTAGATGACGTGCGGCAGACCCTTCCGCAGATGCTCGCCGGCTGGTGCGGGCTTGCTACGCGGCACCGTCACACACCGCGTCTGGCAGTTCTGCGTGGAGATGGCCCGCTCTAGCTCCTCCAACTGCGAGTTCTTCTTGATCTTCTTCACCAGATTCTTCACGGCCTTTTCCGACCACTTGCCCTCGACGCTGTTGTCCTCGCTGCCCTTTTTGAGTGCTAACAATCGCTTGACCACCTGCGGGGTGAATGGCAACATCTCAGGGTCTCTCCGGGAAGCTCCGCCGCTCCAGCTCCAGCTCCTGGTCGGGTTCTCCTCCTCCTCCTCCGCCTCCTCCTAAGCCTACTCCACCTCCTCCTGGCTCCCTTCTTCTGCTGATCGTGCGGCACCGGTTGCTCCTTGGAATGCTCCTCCGAGTGGCTTTCAAGTCAGCGTCTCTAAAATAGTGGCAATCGTTTAGTATTTAGTGCGTGTTGTGGCAATTAAAACCTGATAATTTGGCATGCATGTGTGTGATGATGTCTGATTTCCTCACTTCTTACTGCTCACTCCCCGGCTCTACCACTGCCTCTGCCTCTGTCTTCGCCCCTGCCCCTGCCTCTGCCTCCGGCTGGATCTGATAAAAGCCCGACCCTGATGGCGTTCGCTGATGTTTGTGATAATTGCGAGCGCGTGTGTGTTTGTGTTTTCGTGCGGCTGTGCCTGAGATACGGAATCGATTGGTAATCTGGCCATTCTTCTTACGCTTTCAACTCCCTAGAATCGGTTAACCGCGTTTATGCAACATCATCGGCCTGAAGAGTCTGAGAAACTCGTGTGTAAGTAGTTGTCTTAAGATTTTTTGGGAATTGTTTACTTTGCAAGTGATTTATTGAAATATTGATCACTTTATTTGGGAATTCTTTATTAGAATTGAATCTTTTATTTGTGTTGAAAAATGGATTTTTGAACTATATTATTAAAAATAAATTTAATTCAAGAAATTCCAGTAAGAATATTGCGTATGGTTTATTTTTAGGTACGTAAACGTCCAATTGGAATATTGGAAGAGGAACTGGAAGAGTTCAGCAACTGCAAGGCGCATAAACTTGGTATATATTTATATATGTACTTGTGATAGGGAATCGAAGTAGGTAGGTAATCTCTAACGGTTCTGGGTTCTAGGTTCCCGAATCTTGCAATGCAATCGTCTGCGTGGGTGAGTGTCGTCTGCCGTTTTGTTGTTGTTGTTCTTGTTCGTTCTTGCTCTGACGTTGTTGTTGTTGCCCGTTTGAACAGACAAGGTCAAATGTCTGCGTCTGCAGACGCTTTTGCTTTTGTTGTCGCGTTTGCTTTTGCTATTGGTTTTGCTTTTGCTTTTGAGTTACAGCAGCCGTTGAAAAATAAAGAATCGAGTCACTAATCTGTGGGCAGTTTGGAATTTTCCACCTTATCGAGGGGGCCAAATTTGGCCATGCGAACGGGGGCGGTGTCGGGGGGGAAGAGGCACCGGCAATAAATAAAGAACAAAGTAGAGCCAGCCAAAAGAGGGAAACAATAAAGAAGGGTGCAAAGGAAACACGAAAAGCTGAAATTGCATGCTCACAGAGCACAAACACACACACACATACACACACACACGCGAGCGCGCCCGAGCTTTTGAATGTATCCAAGTATCCATATTACCTGTATAACGGCACCGGCAGCTCCTGCTCTGCTCCTTCTTCCACCTCTCTCGCTCTGTCTCGATCCTGCTGCTCCCTTACTCGTGCTCTCTGTCTCCCTCCGTTGCAGTTGCAGTATTGCGACGCTGCGTTGGTGGAACAACGGTAACTCAAAGGCACCGGAATCCGGGGGGAGGTGTGTTGTTGGTATTGGTGTCGGTGTTGGGGGCTGGGTGGCCGCGGGGGGTGGTGGCCACCGTTTTCGATTTGTGTATATCTTGTGCGCGCGCCAGAAAGTGACAGCTAGACACACACAAACACACACCGAGACGGGGACACAGCACAAACACACACAACAAAAACTAAACACACACAGACACGGCGCACGCACACACACACACGCACACGGGGGCGCAACTGAGAATTTTTTTTGATTTACTCTACGCTCCTTGCCGTCTCGTCTGCCTCTGCTGCTTCTTCTTCTTCTTCCGCTGACCTTTCACACTTTCGGCGGATACTTTGCTAGTGTCCCCTTTCCACTGCCACAGCTGTTTTTTGTCACTTGCCGTCGCCGTCGTTTGCCCGCTGTGCGTTTTTGTCGCGATTTTCGCTGTGCGTAAAATAAATTGCGTCTTTTAGCGATTTGTTCTCTCAAAAACCACACCACTGCAGTGTGGCCAGGCGGCGCCAGTACAAGTATGTTCTCCCTAAAGCTTGCAAGCTTAGGATTCCTTTGACTCTGGCCATACCAAAGGCTATCGGTTATCGGGCTTTCGAAAGCAGGGCGTTAGAGATTCAAACTCAAGGCGCCAAATGTGTCAAATTATTTTTTGACTAGTTTTGAGGCTTGTATAAAAAACTACAAATTAGTTTTTCAATCTTTTTGGCATTTATTTTATGTTATCTAACAATTGGCAGGCCTTCGAACATTGCATTGACTATTTATCCGCACTCAATGACCCCAGCCTGGGGGGCTGGGTGACCCTCTGGTTGCGCTGCCGATGCCACCTTTTGTGCTGGGCAAACCCCGCCGCCTGGGCAAAGGCCTTGTCGCACTGCTGGCACTTGTACCGCTTCCCCTCCTCGTGCAGCGGCCGATGGTGGTAGAGGGCCCTGGAGCTGGAGAAGCCCAGGTTGCAGTCCGGGCAAATGTGGCGCAAGCGGCGCTCCCCCGCGTCCAGGTGCCGCTCCAGATGGGTGTTTAGCTGGTATCTGGCCGCAAAGCTGGCCTGGCACTGGTCACAGCTAAAGGGCTTCTCGCCGGTGTGGCGTCTGCGATGGATCTGCAGGTTCCAGGGGATGCGGGTGAGGTAGCCGCAGTACTCGCACATCAGCCGGGGCGTGCCCGCCTCCTGGGAACCGGAACCCTTGCTCCCCGCCGCCTCCTCCTCCTCCGCCTTCTGCCTTGGGTGATCCGCTGCCATGGTTGCACCGATGCGTGTGCCAAATCTAATCGGCGGCACTATTGTTAGACGCACGGTTTACCATTTGGCTGGCATTTCAATTGCACCTCCTAGCCAGCTAGCCAGCCAGCCAGCCAGCCGGCCATCAGGCCACCCGATTAATTGCTGTCAAAAGGCGCATTGGCTAAATTTAAACGTACGTACGAACAACGCGGCCCTCTCGGGCGCCTCTTTGAATCAGATTCTGTTATATTTGTCAATATAAAAAGGTTAACCACGGGAATCGGTCGCTCTCGTCGGGGCGACCCATTCCCAATTCGAATATTAGCGTCTCTCCTCGCGGGGATTACAAAAAAAAGGGGCAGGTTTGGTTTTTCCCCTTCAGGGGAGTTCCCACAGGGAACTGAAGATCCTTGAAAGGGAAGAGCAAAGCTGCGCTGGGTAATTACACAAAAACATGTTGGAACAATATAAAACCTTAAGTGTACACCAACCAGAGGTGTAAAGTGTCTCCTATAGCCTATGCCTGAGTTCTTAAACTTAAACGGAAATGGAAGATGCCAACGTATAGCTTAGCCTACGCCAGGAAGTCTTGCTCGGCTCCTCCTGCTACTGCTCCTGCTCCTACTCCTCCTCCAGCTGCTCCTCTACCCATTCAGCTCGTCGTTGCGATGCTTCCGCATGTGTCCCGCCAGACCCGCCGCCTGGGCGTAGGCATTACCGCACAGCTTGCACACGAACTGCTTGGTGTCCGTGTGCAGGAACTTGTGATGGTACAGGCCCTTCTGCCGGGAGAAGGTAGCCCCGCAGACACCACACACATGCGGTCGCTCTGTGGAATGCATGGCCATGTGCTCGCGCAGGCCGGAGTGGGAGGGGAACCGCTTGTCGCACACCTGGCAACCGAACGGACGCTCGCCGGTGTGGCTGCGGATGTGGACGCGCAGCGTCTCCTTGTTCCGGCAGCTGTAGCCGCAGCTCTCGCAGACGAAGTTCTTCTGCTCCGTGTGCACCTTGAGGTGGTTGCGCATGTGGCGCACGGTGAAGAAGCGCTTCTCGCAGCCGGGATGGGGGCAGGGCACGTTTCGCTCCGTGGAGTGCTTCAGCTGGTGGCGCTTCAGCTCGTGTCGGGTCTTGTAGCGTCTTCCGCACACCACACAGGCGGCTCCGCCGTGCGCCTGCACCATGTGCTCGTCCAGCAGGCGCAGGCGGGGCAACTGGGCGTCGCACTCCATGCAGGTGAAACTGGTGGTTCCCTCGTCAGTGGCGCCTCCGCCACTAATGCCTCCGCCTCCCGCATCGTGATCCCTCTTTAAATGCTGTCGCAGGCTGTACTTCCCATGGTAGATCTTGCCGCAGTGCTCGCACTTGTGCTCCTGGGTGGGTTTCGACAGGATCTCCTTGGGCGGCTCGTAGTCCGCGTCCTCGCTTTCCTCGTCGAGGTGGGCCAGGTCCTTGTGTTGCCGCACCATGTGCCGCTCCAGCGTTTTGCGGCTCTGGTACGTCTTGGAGCAGTGCGGGCAGGGATGGGGGGACTTGGTGCTGGAGTGCCGACTTTCACTGTCCAAATGCAGCTCAATGGCGAACTCCGGCTCCTGTTCGGAGTCCTCCTCCTTGTAGTCCACCTTGAGGGTTCTCGCCTGGCGCAAGGACTCGCTGGAGTTGTCCCACTTCATGATGGCCCGGTTGGAGCGCTCCTCCGTCGTTGCGCCGCCCACTTCGTCTTCGCTGTCCTCCTGCTCGGCACCGATCTCGTACCAGGCAAAGGGATTCACCTGCGCCACAATGGGCACCGGCGATGTGTGGCCATCGCGCTGTTCCTGCTTCAGTTCCGTCTCCGCTCCCACTTCCACTCCAGATCCCGCGACCCCTTCGGTCTTTAGCAGGCCGTTCTCGAAGTGCACGTTCTGGACGTGAAGGAGGAAGTCGCCGAACACGAAGCTCTTCATCTCGCAGAAGGCGCAATCGATGCGGAAGCTGTGCAGGCTCTGGAAGTAGATCTCGCCGCACTTGGCGTTCGCCATGCCGGCGTACGTGTCCGGCTTGAGGGACTTGAGCATGCTGCTGCTGCTGCCTGCTACCCGCTCGACACGCGCTCGCCGGGATTAGCTTGGTCCTTGGTCCTCGGATATTTCGTCCGGCGGTAAGGAAAGGAGAGCAACAATGCAAACTTTTCGAGTGTTGCTCGGTCCGAACAGCTGATTGGGGGGGATGCGGTCGCTGTCGAGCACTGGTTTCTGATTGGCTGGAAACATGCTTTTCCAGGGCGCTTAGTTCGAATTGGGAAATTGCACTCTAGTTTGAATCAGTGGATAAGGTTCAGTGAATTAGTTCCATCGAACTTGGGCAACTTTCAAAAATAAACAATAAACACTAAATGTGATTGAATAGAAAAGCAACAAAATAAGTTACTCGAATTTGATAACTTTTCTAATTATATATATTGGAATGCAAATTCCATTATTCCAAACTCCAACAAAGTCCAATTAGCTACTCCCAAAACATACCAACACTGCTTTCTGATTGCTTTGTCTGCACACTTTTATGATTCCCACTATTCCATAAAAGAAGCCATTTCTGGCTATTTTTGAATATCCAATTAGAGGACATTAATGCTTGCCAACACTGCCTTGCCCGCTTATCAACACTGCACCGGCACTCTTCCTCTTCCTGCGTTGTGGCAACACGAGATTTTCAATTCCGATTTCGGAAATTAACAACAAATACAGCCGCTAGAGACGACAGCGATGCATCCCGATCTCACGGAGCGTATTCTCCAGCACCTGGAGACCGCCGAGCAGGCGGACACCCTGGACTTGGCCGCTCGTTTCGGCGAGGATCACCAGAAGATCGTCGGCGCCCTGAAGAGCATCCAAGCGCATGGAGAGCTTCTTACTGCCGAAGTGGCCACCCACAAGACGCTGGGCCTCACGGACGAGGGCAGTTCGGTTGTGGAGCATGGCAGTCATGAGGCCTTGGTCTACGCCGCCATTCCCCCGGAGGGCATCGCCCAGGCGGCTTTGATGGCCGCCGGCGGAGCGAATGCCAAGGTGGGCTTCAGCAAGGCCATGTCCCACGGCTGGATACTGGTGGACAAGACGGTCAGTCCACCGCTGGTGCGCCGCAAGGTGGACACTATTACGGACGGCGTCCGGGAGCAACTGCAGCAGGTGGCAGCCGGCAAGGGCGCGGCTCTGCCCGCCAAGGAGGTGGCCGACTTCAAGAAGCGCAAGCTCCTCCAGGAGACCACCACCAAGAGCTTCGTGCTGAGGCGCGGGCCGGAGTTCGCCACCACGCTGACCAAGCTGGAGACGGACCTCACCGTGGAGATGCTCTCCAGCGGGCTGTGGGAGCAGCTCAAGTTCAAGTCGTACAACTTCGATGCTTTGGGCGCACCACCCACCCGGGGTCATCTCCATCCGCTGCTCAAGGTGCGCACCGAGTTCCGGCAGATCTTCCTCGAGATGGGCTTCTCCGAGATGCCCACCAACAACTACGTGGAGTCCTCGTTCTGGAACTTTGACGCCCTTTACCAGCCCCAACAGCATCCGGCTCGCGATGCCCACGACACGTTCTTCGTGAACAATCCGGCCAGGAGTCACAAATTCCCGCAGGACTACCTCGAGCGCGTGAGGAAGGTGCACTCGGTGGGTGGCTATGGGTCCAAGGGCTACGGCTATAACTGGAAGCTGGAGGAGGCGCAGAAGAACCTGCTGCGCACCCACACCACGGCGGTGTCCGCCAGGATGCTGTACAAGCTGGCCAACCAGGACGGCGGCTTCCGTCCGGCCAAGTACTTCAGCATCGACAAGGTGTTCCGCAACGAAACGCTGGACGCCACGCATCTGGCGGAGTTCCACCAGGTGGAGGGTGTCATCGCCGATGTGGGCCTCACCCTGGGCGACCTGATCGGCACCCTGTACGAGTTCTTCCGCAAGCTGGGCATCACGCAGCTGGAGTTCAAGCCTGCGTACAACCCGTACACGGAGCCCAGCATGGAGATCTTCTGCTACCACCCCGGCCTGGCCAAGTGGATCGAGGTCGGCAACTCGGGCGTCTTCCGTCCGGAGATGCTGCTGCCCATGGGCCTGCCGGAGAACGTCAATGTAATTGCGTGGGGCCTGTCGCTGGAGCGGCCCACGATGATCAAGTA
This sequence comes from Drosophila setifemur, assembly GCA_021224005.1. NCBI lineage: Eukaryota > Metazoa > Arthropoda > Insecta > Diptera > Drosophilidae > Drosophila > Drosophila setifemur. The sequence goes on from JAJJHY010001290.1 coordinate 6,370,555, forward strand.
CGGCATCAACAACATTCGCGATCTGGTGGGACCCAAGGTGGACCTCAAGATGGTCGAGGAGGGTCCCATCTGTCGCCTGGATCATGCTTAGAGGAGTCCTTGGACACAGCGATCAAATTGCATTTCCTTTCCACATGATTGTTCCCAAAAATATTTATAAATAAAGATCACACTACACACTTAAAAGGGGTTGCTGTTTTTTTTTTTTTTAATTAAAACGAATTTATTTGTATCACTAGAATTTGTTTTTAAGGGAAGTTGTTAGTTTTAATAAATACATTAATATTTCTGTTAACAATTGTCGAAAAAAGTTGGCGGGATATAGTTTGAATCATCTTTTGGTATTTCCCAACACTGAACTGCCAGCAACTGTCTTTCTGGGTTGTCTATATGAATTATATTTATATATTTAACCAAAAACCAACTTAATTGATTGTAAATCAAAATAACATATATCAGCATTTAAATAAATAATGAAATATAATAAAACCTTTAATGAATAACCTTGATGAAAAGGTAAATAATCCAGATTTTAGAGATTTCCTCGAACCACCTGGCAGCCCTGCTTTGGGTATCGTCATCAAACAAACACAAAGAAATCGGAATTCGGAAAACAATAACAAACAAACAAGCAACCGATCTGAGACGCCACAAATCATAATACAGAAAAACCTGTCACTTTCTCGCATTGCCCGCTGGAGTCAACGGCGAAATGGAAAGCAATCCCAGACAAACCCTCCACCAGGCGATCCAGAAACAGTTCGGCCTGCAAAATGCCGGCGAGGGAGGCAGTTCCAAATTAAGCAGTGATTCCCCAACCACCTCCAGTCCCAATCCCGCACAGAGACACCAGTTCGTGATACCCCAGCTGAGGATACCGCAGCTGCTGCCACAGACACCGATAGACCTGGCTGCCCAGGAGCGATCGCGTCAGGAAGCGAACGAGCGAAACGAAAAGCTCCTCAACGAGATCAAGCGACGGCGCAAGCTCAGCGAGAGCGAGAATCCCTTGGGGGTCAGTGAGGGCTTCATTATACCCAATCTGTCCATTCCCGGCGCGCCTCTGGGGGAGACCAAGCTGAACATACCGCTGCTGGAGCGCCTGGAACGCAGCGTGGGCGAGCTGCACATCAGCAGCAGTGGCGAGGGCGACAGAGCCACCGCCCCTGCGACCCCCCTGATCGATCTCACCTCCACGGTAATAGTTGGAGCGAAGAACGCCCCGCCCAAGGAATCGGCCAGCAAGGCGAGGCAGAAGCAAAAGGGACGCAATTCCGAGAGCTTCGAGATCCCCTTCATTGCCTGTGATCAAAGCACGCGCCGGTGCCCATTCTCCGGCGGCTTGCTGGCCAGCCGAAAGTACCCCCACGAAGAGGAGGCGGCGACAGAAGCTGCCCAGGATATTCACGAGATTCGAGAGGAGCCGAGCGTCGTTGGCATTATGCTGGACACGATTCTGGGATATCCGGAGCCCAGACAGCCCCAGCTGGATTATGCTGTGACGCGGCTGGAGCGACAGCACCTCAAGATGTACGCCATGGAGGAGTACGGGAGTCAGGTGAAGCGATTCCGCTTCGACACGCCCTCGCCGGACGAGCTGGTCAAGCAGGCGCTGCAGAAATCCTGGCGCATCTCGCGCACCTGATGTTCCGATTTAGTTTCCAATTAGCTGACAATTACCGAAAAGTAAAATCAAACATAAATTCGCCGAATTGAAGATCATTTCCATGTCCAGGGGGAAACACTTTTGAGAGCTCTTTGAGCTCCCAAGTCGTTGTAAAGTAAATGTAAACCAAAAATAAAACTGCCAAGTTAAAAAATGCTACAAAGAACGTTATTTTTGAGTTCTAGAAGTTATCCATTTTTAAAGCCCCCTCTTAATCTATATTATTAACGTTCATACATCCCATAAGCGGAATGTTACCCCTTTATTTTGAGCTACCTCTGTTCCAATCTGTAAGCTACAACTAAAGATATAGCCAGAGAAAGTTAGATTAAACCCTAATTTACACCAACCGCAGTAGTTTGAAAAGTACGGCACTTGCCAACACTGTTTATCGATAGGCAATAACCTATCGAAATCCGCCTCAACTGGTTTGCTTAGAAATTTGTTTCATTTCTGTTTTCATGCGTATTTCTAGCCAGGAGCGAGGCACTGCATCGGAAACGGCAACAGGATGCTCAGACACTGCCTGGCCAACGTGGACTTCAGCCGGCTGCACGCCCAGCAGAAGGTGCGGCCCAAATGCGGCGAGATCTTCTACGAGCAGGAGGCTGGCAGCTTCCAGCTCGTTTGCCTGCTCTGCGAGATGAAGCTGTTCGCCTTCGAGGACTTTGGCCGCCACATTCGCAACGCCCACTTCGACAAGCAGGGCCGTCCGCTCACCCAAACAACCACCTCCGACCAGATGATCTTGCAATCGGATGCAGTCTCAGAGGAGCTGCAGCAGGAGCAGGAGGTGGCGTGTTTCAAAGACGAGGAGCAGGAGCTGGAGTTGGAGATGGAGGAGGGCGATCTACAGCGCATTATCGCTCTGGAGGACGCCAAGTCCGAGGATGATGAAATAGAGTATGTGCTTTGGGAGCCCGTGGACGGTAATTCCTCCCATTCGGACAGTGAAAACGAGGATCTGGAGACAGAGGAGGGTCGGGTCGGTAGTGCTGAGAACCAAGAGGAGGGAGAGGAGCTCCAGCAGTCAGTTTTTAAGGTATTTCAGCCATAAAGATTCCCCTAGTCCCCAACTAATACCTGCTTTTGTCGTTCCACAGAAACAACGCCAGCCGAAGGACTACAACTGCCCGCACTGCGAGAGGAAATACACCACGCAGAAGTACCTGAACACCCACCTCCGGATGAGCCATCCGCATCCGCGGGCCTTTAAGTGCAACGACTGCCCGGCCACCTTCGACGTGGACCGGGCTCTGGACCAGCACCGCCGCAAGGAGCACACGGAGTTCGGTTGCCAACTCTGCGATAAGGTGTTCAAGAGCTCGCGCTCCCTGCTCCGCCACGTACAGGGCCATTCCGGACTGCGGCAGTTCAAGTGCGACTACGCCAACTGTGGCAAGGCGTTCGTCAACCAGCACAATCTCACCTCGCACCGCCGCGTCCACAGCGAGGAGCGGAACTACGTGTGCGAGCTGTGTGGCTACCGATCCCGCTACCGCGAGGCCCTGATCGTCCACCGTCGCACACACACGGGCGAGAAGCCCTTCCAGTGCCAGACCTGCTCGCGCTGTTTCGCCTCCAAGTCCCTGCTAAACGAACACCAGGCCATGCACTCCACGGAGAAGCCCTTCAAGTGCGACAAGTGCGAGGCGGCCTTCTCGCGGCCGAAGGCCCTGTACCATCACAAGCACCTGCACCTGGGCATCAAGAAGTTCAAGTGCAAGGTCTGCGGGAATGCCTACGCACAGGCGGCGGGTCTCTCCGCCCACATGCGGGCCCACAAGCTGCAGGCGCTGAATGCCACCGAGATGAGTGCAGGAGGAGGAGCTGGGGCTGAGGCAGGAGCGCGAAAGGGAGCAGGAGCGGGAGCAGGAACGGGAGTTCGAGCGGGAACGGGAGCAGGAGCAAAAACAGGGTCAGGAGCAGGAGAGTCGGGAGCTGTGGAGATTGTCTTCACCTTCTGATAAGATTCCCAATCACAAACATTGAACATCCCTGCCATTTGTAATCAAAATGCACTATTTAAATCATATCACTTGGTTTCCAAGTCGCCTTAAGCCACCTTCAAGCTATGTACTTCTCCAGCAGATCTGACAGTCAGCAATCCGCTATGATTAGTACCTAAACATGCATTATAGACCTTTAGAGCTTGTAAATACTGTTTTCTCTATGGGCTACTCTTCCAGGCAAAGTATTGTCCAGCGTTATGTTAAGTGATGTTACAGATCTAACGATAAAACCAATTGCCACAAAACTTAGTACAATAAACTCCATGAGGATATTATAATCTTGGCTCCCTATTAAAGATCAAAAATACTCGTATTTTAACTGGTTTTGTATCGCTCAACATTTATTTCGAACAGGAACTTATAACTACGCGCGCATAATGGTTGCGCGTTAAATACACAGATATATTTTGAATTCTTTGGGTTTGGGTTTCCGTTTCCGATCCGGTTCCGTACAGTAAGCATAACACGGCGGCCTCCGAGACAGGGAAGCTGGATTACCCCATATGGGGTGTGGATGCAGTGATCTGGGAGGTACCAAAATATATTGAAGGGACTCAAGTTGGGTGTTCAAAGAGGGGACTGGAAATAAAGCTAATAGTACTCTTCAGTGAATAACTATGTCCAAGTGGAGGGCAAAGGCACCTGCCCATCACTGCACATGACCACACCAGACGAGGCAATCCCTTCGCCCGCTGGCGGATACCCAAAAAACACGCGATTAATTTAACTATCACAAAAAAAAAAACGACTAGAGCTCAGCTTGGAACTGAAAGCAAGCAGTAACAGTGGCGGGTTGTTGGCTTAGGCCCAGACCCGGATGGTGTAGTCCCAGCTGCCGGTGGAGAGGGCGGTGCCATCCGGTGAGACCTGGACGCAGGAGACCTTGTTCTCGTGCCCATACAGCAGGCAGACGCGCTCCGATTTCAGCGTGTCCCACAGATTGACGGTATAGTCGTTGTACCCGGCAAACAGCAGGCGCCCGCTCACCGAGAAGTCCACCGAGTTCACCCCGAAGATGATGCTCTCCTTGGCGAAGACGGCCACCTCCCGGTCCGCCCGCATGTCGTACAGCCGGCAGCTGCTGTCGTCCGATCCCGTGGCGATGGCATCCCCGCACGGATGGAATTTCACGCTGTTCACGTCCGACTGGTGGCCCTCGAAGGACTGCACCACATGCCCGGAGCGCATGTCCCAGATGAAGGCCATGCGGTCGCAGCTGCCGGAGACGAAGGTGTTGCCCGTCTCGTTCGGGGCCAGGTCGATGGCCATCACGTCGCCGGAGTGGCCGTGGAAGCTCTGCAGCAGCTGGCCCGACTCCACGTCCCACAAGGCGCACGTTGAGTCGCCGCTGCCGGTGAGGATCTGCTGGTCCGAGTTGGGGTAAATGCAGCACGACATGTAGCTGGTGTGGGTGCCCACGGTGCGCTTCTTGGCGGCCATCTCCTCGTCGGAGGTGATCGGGTACACGGTGACCTTGTTGTCCAGTCCGCCGCAGGCAACGAAATTCCCGGACGGCGCATAGGCGCAGGCCATGATCCAGGTGGTGGGCATGGTAACCGCGTGCTCCTTGTTGGTGGTGAATGCATCCCAGATGATCAGCCGCCCGTCCTGCGACGACGAGATGATGTGGCGCTTGTCCGGGCTCCAGTCGGTGCACAGGACCTTTGCCTGGTGGCCCTTGAGCACCTTGCGGGGCTTGATGTTCACATAGGCGATCTGCTCCAGCCGCTCGGCTATGTTGGCCAAATTCACATCGTTCAGCTTCTGGCGCTCCTCCTCCAGCTTGCTCTTCAGGTTCTCCGCCTCGCGCACCAGGCAGGCCATCTTCTCGCTGGCATTCGCATTTGCATTGCTCGCTGGCACCGCGCTCTCCGACATCCTTGGGGATTGTTCGAGGATTCTTCCTGGTCGCTGGATCTCTGGAATAGCTCTACCTTGATTTTCCTGCCTGCCGTGCAGCGCAGAGAAAAATCAATGGGGCAGCAGCGGAGCTGAGCTGAGCTGAGCGGATGAAAAAACTGTATACGCAAATGGGCAGGAAAAGCGAATACACAGCGGCGGGCGCCAGTGTTGGAAGGCGCCCAAAAGTTGCCGTTAGCTTTTAACGGTAACCCGGAGTAACGGAAACATTCCAGAAGGAATTCACGCAGGGAGCAATTAAATACAAATCAAAAGAAATAAATCATTTTTATTTCTCGGAGTTTAAGAGAAATAAAGAATTTAACTGCAAAGTGCAGAACTTATTTTGATTAAACAAATTTTGTTTATTTTATCAAAATGTCCTAACAATAGCAGTGTACATATTTAAACACATATTAACACATTTAGGTGGAAGTTTTTATTGTTTGGCTTTCAGGCTTTAGTGTTTAAGTTTGATTTATTTTGAAATGAACGGCGCATGCCTAAAACATCCAAAATCCAAACTATAAGCTTGCAAAAATGATTCTTTATTCAAAACAAAAACTAGAATTAGTAAATGATTTGATGTTCTATTGTTTAAATCAAATTAACTTATAATCCGACCCCTGAAAGATCACTTATCGCTGGCTGAGTAAGTTTGAAAGTCCCGCTACTATCGAAGCTCATTGAGCGTTGATCAACACTGGCCGAACAGCTGTTCCGAATTTGATACGGAAACGGCTTGAGTTTGGAGTTTTGTTTTGGAATTCAAAAAGCGACGCCAATGGCTCATTCCGGATTCCTGTGCCGGAACCAGTGAGCAAGAGAAGATGATCAGGCTGCAGCCGCCGCTGGACTTGAGCGGTGGCTACCACAACTTTCGATGCGGCGAGGTCCTTTGCAACGGACCCGCCAGCTACGATGTCTGCTGCTCGCTGTGTGGCCAGCGTCTGGAGCTGGAGAGCTTCCCGGAACACTTCCGCGAGGAGCACCTGAGCGGGGATCAGCCCTGCGACGATGTCAAGGAGTTCATCAAGCTGGAGAACGATCCCATTGCCCAGGAAGCCGGAAACTTTCAAACAGAGCTGGTGACCATTGCGGAGCCACCGCAGGAGGTAACAGAAACGGAGGCGGAGACAGCTCCACGCCAGCGTCCCCAACGGGCGGCGGCCTCGAGGAGGGCCCCCCTAGAGGAAACCCCCCTCGACTTGGACATAAACCTCGAATGGATGGAGAACCAGGAAACTGCAGCCGAGCAGCAGGAGGAGGGAGAGGAGGACCCAGACGACGACGACGAGGACGAGGACCCTGGCAGCGCGACCAAGGACATGCTCTTCCAGTGCGACCAGTGTGACAGGGCGTACAACACCAAGCGCAGCCTCCAAAGCCACCGACGACTCAAGCACAGCGAGACCGGTAGAGATCCCTCGAAGGATACCGACAACGACAACAGTTCCTCCTCGACCACAGCGAAGAGCAGAAAGCGCAAGGGTCCGGCCAAGGTGTACAAGTGCCATGAGGAGTCCTGCCAGCAGACGTTCCGCACGGAGCGCGACCTGCGTGGCCATCGCTGGAAGCACACCGGCATCTTCTGCGACATCTGCGGCAAACCCTTCACCCAGTCCGGCAACATGATGCGCCACCGGCAGCGTCACAGCGGGATTAAGCCGCACAAGTGCGCCGAATGCGAGGCCACCTTCTACACGCAGAAGGAGCTCTCCTCGCACAGCATCTGCCACACTGGCCGCATGCCCTGCATCTGCGAGGTGTGCGGCCGTCCTTGCCGGGATCGGGGCGTGCTCACCGCCCACATGCGAAGGCACACGGGCGAGCGTCCGGCCAAGTGCAAGGTGTGCGACAAGGCCTTCTACAGCTTTCATGACCTCAATGTCCATGCCGTCTCCCACACGAACCTGCGTCCGTTCGTCTGCGACGTCTGCGGCTCCACGTTCCAGCGCAAGAAGGCGCTGCGGGTGCACAAGCTGCTCCACTCGGAGCAGCGCAAGTACGCCTGCAAGCTGTGCGGCAAGGCCTTCGCCCAGTCCGGCGGCCTCAATGCCCACATGCGCAGCCACGATCCAGGACGGGTCAAGGGCGCTGTGAAGCCGCTAACGCCTCCGCTTACCTCCGCGGAGCTCGTCGAGGTGATGCAGCCGGGTCAGGCTCCACCTTTAGCAGCTCAACTGACTAGCAATACCTCGACCTCCACCACAACGACAACCACCATCACCATGGCCATTGACTTGGGTTCTGGAGCGGATCAGACGGGTGGCAGTTCTGCAGCGGGGAACTGCACCACCTGGCACCTGGCCAACTGATGGCGGGCGTCATAGTATTAAGTTAACTAAGAGAAACTCCCAAGCGCCAATAAAACAAAAGGTTCCATTTTCATACAAATCTTTGGCTGCACTAAATTCCACATTGTACCCCGGCAATTAGTTTCCAGAGTGGATGCAGTAAAACAAGAACCATTAAAAGTCCCACGATAATTTCGAGACTAATGGGGGCAAAGTAGTAAACTGGAGATACCGGAGGCAAAGCTCGTTGCGAAAGGGCATCGATGGTCAATGATGTGGATCACCCTACTGGCGCTGGTCGGCTGTCTCCGGGTTAGCTCGGCCGACGTTGGGAATGGCAATGAGTTTTATCCCGTCAGCTATTACCTCTACACCAAGGCCAATCCCGACCATCCGCACCAGCTCTACGTGGGCGATGTGGCCTCCGTGCGCAGCTCCCAATTCAATGCCTCGCGCCCCACCAAGTGAGTGCTCGTTGCCAGCTACTCCCTGATCTTATGACTCTGATAAACCCGTTCTAGAATCATCATTCATGGCTGGATGAGGTCCTACATGGACATACCCAATAACGAGATCAGGGCGGCCTACATGGAGCGAGGTAGCTACAACCTGATCTCGCTGGACTGGTGGCCGGTGTCCTCCTTGAACTATGTGAACTCCCACATGTCGGCACCGTGGGTGGGCCAAAATTGTGCCCAGTTTGTGCTCTTCCTGGCCAGGGAGTTCGGCCTGAGGCCGGAGGAGCTGGTGATGATTGGCCACAGCATGGCCGCTCATCTCTCGGGCTACTGCGGCCGGGAGTTACAGCGGATCACCGACAACAAGATGCGGCTGGGCTACATAGTGGCTTTGGATGCGGCCCTACCTTTGTATGTGCTCCAACCATTCATCCACGTGTCCTCCTTCGATGCGGACTACGTGGTGGCCGTGCACACGAACGCTCTGCTTAAGGGCCTCTTCCAGAGGCTTGGCCATGTGGACTTCTACCCCAACGGGGGGAGGTTCCAGCCGGGCTGTGGCTTTGAACCCACTGGCAGCTGCTCCCATGCCCGGGTGGTCTTTATCTATGCGGAGGCAGTGTCGCAGCGTACCAGCTTTGCGCCGTACACACTCTGCAGTAGCTACGACGAGCTGATGCTCAGCCTGGGCACCTGTTCCTCATATGCCAGTGATTCGGTGCAGCTGGGCGATCCTCTCGAGGTGGCACGCTCCGCGGGCACCATCACCTTTGTGACCAATGCGCAGGCGCCCTACGGCAGGATCTTGTAACCATGACTTCACCTGAATAGAACCTGAAGAGGCGGGCGAAGGAAACACAATCCATTGGCGGTACAAAAAAAGAGTCCTTTATTTGGGGTTCCCTAATCGGAGGCAAGCCCAGTCTGGCGGGGATCAGAATCCGGTGGCGAACTTTGATCTGCGCCAGCTTGGGCCAACCTCGCTTAATTCTAAGTCTATATAGTACGGATAGTAAAACGAAATCTGGGTTTACACAAATAATATAAACAGCCTTTGTCCATCCTTTCCCATCCCTTCCCAAATAATTTGGCAGATGTGGAATGCGGATCAAAATACTACGGAATTTGGTAATAAAAAAAAAAATAAAAAATAATCGAAAAAAAAACCCTAATTGCAAATGAACTAAAATTAGTTAATATAAAACTATTGATCAGTTTCCAACTGCTGAGAAATCAATCAAATCGACGGAATGCTTGAGAAACTAAAGATTCATGATTATTCATATGGGTAAGTTACATTTCCAAGGCCCCCCGACAAGCCCAGTCAAAGGTTCCTGATTAGAAATTATAATTATAGAACTGGTTCAGGTTTTCCCTGAACTTCTACGTAGATCAGTGGACCAGTGGATCAGCGAGACACTGCGACAGGCGTGAAATGAACAAAACCCAGTTAGAAGTATGGAAGATATACGAGCTAGGACATCTACGATACGTAATATCGGTTAGTATTGGAATAGTTGCCAGTTGATGGTATCAAAATTGCTTGCTATATTGCCTGCTAGACGTCTGACTACGAGCGGTCGCTGGTACACTATATATAGGTCTATATAAAATATATATATACGTGTCAGTTATTGGGTATTGCATATTGTACGTTCGAATAAATTCTCATTGGGCTTTGCACGACAGCGAATCAGCGGGTCGAAGGTAATCGGGTGATATAGAAGATATAGGTTTGCATTGCAATCTCACTCCGGAAACTGTAGATCAAATTCATTAATTTTTAGTTGGCAAGAATATAATTCCCTATTCCCTATTGGATTCGTTCCATTTTGAGTGATGGGAATCGAAAGAATTGATACTTCGCAAATATATATAAATATATATAAGGAATCTTGGATAGAAATCACTCTTCATTAACTTTATGAAGTCGGGAAAAGTCGGGATGAAAAAGTTAACCTGAGAACAATATTTTTCTGGGATATGAATGAAAGTAAATAACGAAAGGCAAAACTCTCTGAATCAGAATCTCATTTCTAAATTGGCTAAATAACTACTTCTATATCCATTATGGAGATCGACTACCTGCCGACCCTGTGATTCGGTCCACACCCTTAAGTAACACACCAAGCATATTGCCACTGACTTGCGGAAGCAAGAGAATCCCCGAGAGAATCTGCCACGCCTCACCCATCAGTTGGAAGTACTGGAAGTATGCCCGCTCAGACAATGTTGATCTCGATCTTGATGAGCAGCCGGTCGTCGGCGCAGAAGCCCAGCTGGATGATGTTCGATATGTTGGCGTACTCCAGGAACCCGAATCCGCGCGTGCTGATCGCCTCGCGCGGCTGGTGGAAGGCCAGTATCTCCGGCTTGGTCATGATGGTGTCGTGCTGCGACAGCTGCACCTCCGCCGGATGCACCATGCACAGCTTGATGCGCCCCTTGAAGGGCCAGTCCAAGTGGAAGTCGTTCTCCGACTGCATCAGATGCACGTGCAGGCTGAGCACATGCGGCTTCCTCGGCTGGATGTTCAGGCGCGCACAGAACTTGTAGCCATGCGGCGAGGTGTAGCACTCGTGGGAGTACACCTGGTTGTTGGCATTGGCCCGCAGGCGTGCCACCAAAGCTCCGAACTGCTCGATGCGCCAGATGATGGTGCCGTTGCTGTAGCGCGGATCGACCTCGCTCTGCTGGCGGGCCAGGCGCAGCTGCTTCTGGAGGTTCTCCAGGCGGGTCTCCTGCTCCCGGGTGCGCTGCTCCAGCACCACGATGCGCTGGTACATGGTCTGCACAATCTGCTCGTCCACGCCGTTTGCGTACTGCGGCGGAGGCGGTAACTGTCCGTTCTCCACCCCAGATCCTGATCCTCCTCCTCCTCCACTGGTGCCCGGTTTGTGGGGCTGCCAGGTGGCAATGGCGGTCTGCTGGAACGCCTGCAGCATTAGCTGCATGTGGTGCGGCATGTCCGCCTTGAGGTGCTCCTCCAGCTGATTGGTCTCCGGGCGGCCGACAAAGTCGCACTTGATCGTGGCAAAGGGGCACTTCTCCTCCGGGGGCTGCTGCTCCAGCTGGCGTCGATACGGACAGCTGGGCAGGTGGCACTGCAGCTCGATGGGCGAGGCCACCACCGAGCAGCCCATGGGCGAGTTGGGGCACTTGTGCTTCAGCTGCTCGATCTCGCGCCGCACAAAGTTATCGGGGAAGATGTCCTGGTCGGCGGACAGGCGCTTGTTGTCCAAAGGGCAGCACTGGTTCCCAGCCTGCAGCCAGTCGGTGAGGCACTCGCGACAGAAGCGGTGACCGCACGACGTCAGCATCGGCTCCTTTAGCCAGTCAATGCAGATGGCACACTCGTATTTGGCGTCCAGCAGCTCGTCCTGCTCCAGATCCGGGTCACCCGACGTGTCCGAGGCCGCATTGTGGTTGTTCCGGTACAGGGCCAGGCTCTTGGGTGGCGTGGGTGCAGCAGTGGCAGCTCCTCCGCCCGCTCCTGCCCCGCTATTGGTGCTGTTGCTGCTCCCAGCTATGCGATGAGGGGTTTCGTTGTGATTGTGCTCACCCGGCTCTGGTTGCTGGTGGCTATGCGAATGCCTGTTGGCCGGCTTTGGGTTCCCCGTGGATCGCTGCATACTCCTGCCGCAGGCTCAATTCCGATTTATCCCAGTTGGGTCATGTATATACATATAAAAATATTGCTTCAGCCTATGACTCCTCCGAGCAGCTGATTTCCTGTATAGTTTCACAACACTGGCGAGGGGCGTTTACCCACACTTTGTATTTGTATTGAATGGAAGTTACTCCCAATTGGGGCGTGCTTTTAAGGGGGGTTGCTAGGTTTGGTTGGAGTTTTCTGAAAGGAAATCGATGTACTGTTACAGTCTTCTATGTAGTATATCGAATGGAGACACCAAAGCTTTCGATATATCGAATAAAAATAGCCGCTCTGTATTCAATGATTAAATTGAGACGACGAATGACACAAATTAATTATTGTTCCTAGTATCAAGGTGATATATCCTTTATAAGAAAGGGGTTTATCCTTCACTGCTGATTTACAAACTTATGGACACAATACTTAAAAGGGTATCAACCGGGAAGTAACAAAACTATATGCATAGGTTAAAATAAAACCTTTTGTAATTAACCAGTCTGTCCCAAAATACATACAAAATTTGTTTACAAAACCTCAAGAGCTCTTAGATTTGTGTTATTTGCTATGCTTTGGGATTTCCTTAGAAGTTTGTCAAATTGCGCCTGGTTACTTCGATAAATCGATTGGAAACTTCGATATATTGACAATCATCGAGTGTGTTCTATGTCTTCGATATATTCATGTATATCGCGCATCCCCAAACTGCGGCATTGCGACTGCGAGCGTATAAAACGCCAGTGGCAGGCAGCGTGGAGAGCAATCGGAGCGCGAAACCCCAAAACTAAAGAAGCTCCGAACTCTGAGATCTAGAAATCCGACACCATGACGCGAACGATCTTTGGCAGTCTCTCATCTGGCGGCAGCAGCAGCCACTTGCTAATAGTTCTCGCCTTTCTGGCCACCTGTCAGCTGTTCACCCCTCCGCTGGTGGAGGCCAAGCACCTGGTTGAGCGTCACGAATCGTACGATATCGCAGAGGCGGCGGAGACGGATACAGAGAGCCACAACACCTACAGTGCGGACGCTGTTCCCTTGATACGCCGGCGAAGACACCTCTCCGATTGGCTGATCGCACCGAATACGCGCTGGTGCGGACGCGGGAACCTGGCCAACGGCACCTACAATGACCTCGGCGGGGCCTCCAAGGCGGACAAGTGCTGCCGGAAGCACGACCACTGCAAGATGTACATTGAGGGGATGTCGAACCGATATGATCTCTTCAACTACCGCCCCTACACGCTGTCCCACTGCAGCTGTGATCTGCGGTTCCGCACCTGCCTGAAAATGGCCGGCGACGAGGATGCCAACGCCATTGGCAAGCTCTTCTTCAACGTAGTGCAGACGCAGTGCTTCGGTCTGCGCACGGAGACGGTATGCACTCAAAGAGGCGACACAAGCAAGGATCCCGATTCCTGCATAAAGGAGGAGGTGCGCCACAAGGCCTATCTGCGGAACAACAAGCGCTTCTAGGCGTTCGAGGTGGGTTTCTAGAGTTTCGATAGGATAGGGAATTCGCCATTGAAAGTATAAACTATTTAAACTTTTTACGACTGCTTCATGATATTGTTTATAAAATTGTTCACAAGTCGGCTATGGTAAACTAATTAACTTATAGTTTAAGCTATGTTTATACATGCAAAGGTATATACGAAAACAACAGCATTATTCAGGCTTATATCATTTGATTTTAATTAGGAAAATCACTACTAAAAGCGTCACAGCTGAGCAAAAACCATTTCCAGGGAAAAGCCCTCGGATTTTTCAGACAACAAATATTGTTCTGATGAAAATGATAAGACTTTGAGCTATATAGACCTATGCCAATTATAAATCCTTTAGAAAAATATCCACAAATATCTAACGAACTATCAACCTTATTTCTATTGCAGTTTAAGCCACTGGAAGAGGAGTATCCCGGAGTCGCCTACAATTGGGTTTGAAACTCAATGGAAAAAAAGGAAGAGGCAAAGGCAAAGGCAATGGAGAACCCGAGGAGGAGGCGAAGAGACACCCGTCTATGTATTAAGCTATATAGCCACCCATCTATATATGACTTTCAAGTGCTATTGTAATGCGTGGTAGTAGGCGCTAAACTCGTACACTTACACCCTCATTTAGTTGTAGTCATCCATCTAGTTTAGGCCAATGGATCCAATATAGGCTGCCAGAAAACAAAGTTTTTAACTAGCTGTAGATTCGTAGTCCTTAGGCACTCACTTACCCACTAAACACTAACTAACTAAGTAGTTGTAGATGTAGCCAGTCAATAAACGAAAGGAATATCCAAAGATCAAAACCACGCAGCGTGTGCCTCCTTTTTTGCTGTTTGCTGTGGGAATGGGTAATCTCTCGTAATCCGACGATCCACCCTGGAATGTCGTACTTTGCCCGGGTCCGTCGTATCAGCTGCCCCCCTATACGTACTTTTGTACGTGTCTGGAGCCGGGACTGGACTGTGATCATCATCATCGTTGTGATCGCATTGACGTAGCTGTTGCCCAGCCGATGATTTGACCCCAAGATGTGATCTCCCGTCAACCAATTGGCCACCGTCTGTTCTGGTTCACCCGTACTCCGGCGGTGCGTCACGAATGGAGTAAATATTGTGATTTGGGCACTAAACCTATTCCATTTTGCCAAGCTAGGGGTGCAAAGTCTAGCCCGAAAAGAATGACAATGCAAGGTCACAAAAATGCTGTATTCCCGAATAATACAAGATAATGTAAGTAATATTTTATATTTCCAAAGAATGCATATAACATTCGCATTAGAAGCTTGTTTAAATAAACAACCAATGGGTGGGGAATTCTATAGAATACCCTGCTTGGAAATCAATATATGTAGACACAACAAAAAAAACCCAAATAGTTCAGAAATTATATATACGAGTATATGGGTTCCCATGTGTGCATCTTATCGCCGGCGAGCAAATAAAACGCACTTGGCGGCATGGGTCTGGGTCAAGAAGGATCCTACAGCACAATCAGTTCCCCCAGCTGACGCAATTAGTTCTATATTTATTATTATTCACTATTGATTATTATATTTTCTGTATTTAGTCTTACAACGGGGGCTTGTCGGTTCTGGATTGGCACATGTAAATTGAATACTATTACTTCCTGCCCCACTAACAGTACTGGAGGCCCCCAATGTCAGCACTTTGTAATCGGCGGAAGCAATTTCACTGCGTTGTAATCTTAGTTCTATGCTGAAATAGTTTAATGGGAAATAAATCAATCACACACCTTGCTGCGTAAGCAATTTATTGTTTTGTAATTTTTCACCATAATTAACTAACAATATTTACGTATAAAAGAAAATGTGTTATTGCCAAGTGAACTTGTTTGTAAACAGAAAGTTATATTGGATGAATAATACAAAACATTTATAGTGCAATAAGGGATTTACCCAAATACAAGTAAATATTTATTAGCAATGCAATTTATATAAAATATATATTGTATTTAATTACATATGTAAGTATGTGACCAGTGGACATACATATTTAATTCTTATTAAAAAAATGAAATAGCATACCAACGAAACAACGAAACTTACAAAGAAAGTGAGAGGAATTGGTGATCTACTTATATTTAACCCATATATAGAGTTACTTGCCATCGGCCTGGCTTCTTTCCAAAACTGGCAACTGGGATTGGGAAATTCGAAACTCGAAACTGAAAACGTAAAACTTGAAAGTAGGAGGTGGATATTCGGATTTAGTAGGCGTTGAGATCTGAGTTAGGCCACTGCTAAAGGCTATCGTTAGCATTTAACATTTAACTTCCCCCCGCAAAATTGAGAAGCGTTGAACCGGACTTTCAGATTCTGTTTGGCATTCAGGTGCAAGTTTTAACCAGCCGGAGGAGATGGACGACCCCAGCCCCAAGCCACACCCCAACCCCAATCCCAAGAAAAACACCAAAACGCATAAGCAATCCCATTCGAAACGACCCATCCATATTCCGCTAGCCATGTCCATGCCCTATCCGGCTCCCGTTTCCATTTCCGTTTCGACTTCCGTTCCCGCTGCGGTTCCCGTTCCCCCATCCGTTCCCGCCGGTGGCAACTTCAAAAGCAAGACCACAGATGAGAAGCAAACCAAGGCCGCTACGTAAGTTGATTGGGGATCATTTGGGGGGATCGAAGATATGTAAATTTAATATATCCCTTCAGATCGTCCCACAACCAGGTGATGCAGAGCACCTCCCATAGCCAGACGGCGCATTCACAGCCATCCAATCCAAAACCTTCGAACCCTCCATCGCCGGCTTTGATGGCCATGCTCCAGGCGGAGATGGGCGAGGTACGCCAGGCTTTAAGGGCTCAGCCCCATGCCAGCGACATCCGTTTGCTGATCTTCGCGGCGGCGGCCAGCGATAAGAAACACCAGCGTACCCTCGTTCCAGTGCCGCCGGTCTTCCAGGCGGCCGCCGGTGCCGGTTGCGATGTGGAGCGTCTGCGTCGGGCCGTCGCGGACAACTGGCCCGGCTGCCGACTAATGCTGGACATCCTCAGTGCCGACGAGCAGTATGCCGCTCTCGATGGCACCGATGCGGATGCCATCCACCTGCTGCACTGGCTCCTGGTGGCCAGTCCCGCTCTACCCACGCTGCGCCGCCTGTCCGGGCTGCACTTGCGCCGGCTGTGCCGGGTCTTGGGATTGGCCCGGCCCACCCATCTGCCGGGCCAACTGCTGAGCATCAGCTACAAGGAGAAGCCCGCACCGAATCCGGACCGGCCCAAGCCCAGCTACGGTTATCTGGGGCTGCCATTTGGTCATCTGTATCGCTTCCTGGCCACCGGACGCCTGGATAAGCCAGCCGGCGAGCCCGTCCGTCTCTATGTCCAGCCAGAGTCGGCTCTGGTGCATTGCTACGATCCGATGCCGCCGCAGTTCCAGGCACCAACTCCAGCATACGATCCGTCACTGGTTCAGCTGGAAGGTGGCCAGGAGGAGGGGGAGCAGGAGACGAATGATGAGGAGGAGGAGGTGGAGAAGGAGGAAGAGGAGGAGGGGGAGGACGAGGACGAGGACGAGGAGTCGGAGGAGGAGGATAAGGAGGACAATGGTAAAGCTGCCCCTTACTGCTGGCCCCACTCCATCCTGACCGAGCCGCAGCAGGCTCTGGTGATCTGTGAGCTGCCCGCCGAGCTGGACGATTCCATTGCCAAGTCGCCGGAGAAGCACTTCCTCGAGTTCTTCGTGCAGCAGGCGAGCACTTTGAGGCCCCGCTACCTGCTCCTCTTCGCCGAGCCGGTGGCCGCCACCATGATGCTATCCTGGCCGGGACGTCGGGTGGAGGGCGACCGGTTCGGACCGTCCCTGGTGAAGAGATCCCAGAAGCGAATAGCCCGATTGGCCCGCAACCTGGGCGGGTCCATCAGGCGAATCGTGTCGGCCGTCTAGCAGCCTCTCATCTCTCTCATTTTTAACCCCCGAAGATGCACCAAAATTCCCGATCACCAGCACCATAATCCCAGAGGGTTATCCTATGTTTCGGTTTTCAGTTTCAAAGGTTTTACCCCCGATTCGGTTATAGCTATATATAACTATATTGTAAACTCACATCTAAATTTACCATTTTTACACGGCATTCGATTTGAAATCGCATTACTGCATTATATACTTGTAGTATGATTGCTGATTAGTTTTCCCCCGATTCTTAATGTACACGTTCTCAAACGTTAAGCCTGAATAAAATTTAAATTTAAGTCATTTTAAAACAAAATTAAATAAAAAGTTCATCATGAAAATAAATAAGCATTCCGTATTTATACCACTATTATACCTAATATTCTTAACACGACTTCACCCACAATTTGTATTTTTTCACATTAATATGTACAAATTATAAAAATTTAGTTAGGGAATAATAAAAGTACATTATTCCCTAATTAATTTTGTATAATTTTTATTTTGCCGGTCGAAGTATTTCTTAATAAAAAATAAAATAATTCGCGTTCCCCTTAAAAAAAACCTCATAAAATATAATTTTCCAATTCAAATCATTTTGCATTTTGCAATTGAATTGACAAAATTAAAGTCAAGTCAATTTAAACCAGAAGATTACCCAATAAACTCTTATTAAATAATAATTTTATGATTAAATAAAGAAATAAAAAATAAATATATTATCCAGTATTTATACCACTAATTTAACGAATATTCGTATCAGTTCTTTACCCACAGTTTGTACTTGTCCTTTATTTTGCAGACTTTATAATATGAAATATTATTTAACATTAATTTATAATATATATATATTATTCAACTTTAATTAGGTAATAATATATTTTTTGTATAGCTTTTTGAGATCGGTAGAAATATTTAAATATTATTATTATTTTTAATAATTCGCATTCGCATTTTAAAAAGACTCCATAAATTTGTGTTTATTTTTATTACTTGTATTTTGTGTAATTTTTATTGCTCTGCTTGAGCTTGGCCTTGATGGAGGAAGAGTATATTTCGTCAGGGATTCCGCCGGACCGGATTGGAGCCAGCACCCTGCCCCCGCCGGCCCACATACCTGGCCACGTTGCCCTAGAAGTAATTCAAGACGAATCTGTGCCGTCTGCGCTGGTACTGAGCCTGCCTCAGATACACGCTGGCCAGTCCCTTGACCGTCACGAAGGTGAACCCGCCCAGCAGGATGGCCACTAGCTTGTTGCTCTCCCACAGCTGGCCGTAGAGACTCTTGCCCAGGAGCACGGCAAAGGTGGGCAAGCTGAGGGCAATGCAGAAGCTAGCGGATGCCCGGCCCATGTGCTCCGATTGCAAGGAACCGGGCTGGAAGTCATCCGTCGGTGGATGCTCCAGCTCCTGCTCCAGCTCATCGAAGTAGTCGTCATCGAGTGGAGCACCCGGCAGGGCACCACCCTCCTCATCTAACTGCTCCTCGGGCACATCCTGCCGCTGGTAGCGTCGCAGCCAGCGCACCAGGCCATCATCCCAACCCACCATCCTGCCCAGCAGCATGATGGTCGGCACCGACGGCAGCAGGATCATCAGCAGCGTGGGATCCTCCTGCAGCAGCCGAATGCCCTTCTCATAGCCAGCCACTTGGAGCAGGGTGAGAACTCCATAGCCGACCGCCGTGAAGTAGACGGTGGCAGCCAAAACACCCATCAGGATACTGGGGCACAGGCGCTCATAGCACTTGTCCAGGCGATCCAGTATGGCATCGAATCTGCAGAGCGGCGGCATCACGATGATGTACTCGGTGCGACACTGGGTGCAGGTCACCGGCTGATCGGGGGCCAGGAGCAGCTTCTCGTCCACCCAGCGACTGAGACAGGCCTCGTGCACCCATTTGTTGGTGCCGCGACAGCGGCACGGATGCAGCCAGTCCCTCCTTGGCTGGTCCTCGTCGCCGGTCAAACAGATCCAGCACATCCTCTCGTCCAGGTCGTTTGCCGGCTCCAGGCCGCTCATCATCCGGCGATATGAACGGATGTGACGGCGTTCTACTCCTGCTCCCGGCCACGGACCTGCTGCCGGGCCTCCTACCAGTTCTGCCCAGTTCTGTTGCATCATGCGGTGGTATGTGTATCCCCGATCCTGAGCCTGATCCATGCGGAATCCCCCCGAACCCGGTTTGATGGTGGTGCTAGCAAGGGGAATTTTGTTGGAAGTTCCTAGAGAACACTGATTGGATTTGATCGAATGTGGCTTCTCATCTGTCATGTGGAAATGGAGTTGCCAAATCAGTCAATACCCAGGGTGAACTCTGTTGTGCAAATGGAATGGGATATCTTTGAGGAATATTCCTGATCCGGGGTTTATATATATTTCTAATATGTATGCAGACAATCATGGAAAAGTGATTTGTCATGGTGAATAAATATAAAGAGCCCCATATTCGAATGGTTTTAATATTATAAACTTAAATTAAATATTATATGTATCTATTATTATTTCTAAATTATATTGCATTTAAAAAATGTATTTTATTGTATTTTAATATGTTCAAATTTATGTTTTTAACCATTCAAAATCATTGCTCAAACAAAGATCAAATATAAACGGTTACACTTTGAGAAAAAGGCTTGAATTTAAACTCAAGGATTGCTCTGAGTTGTAAAGATAATTTTCCCTTCAAAATAAATGAGATCCCAACAATTAATTAAACTTGAATTAATTATTTTTCCCAAACACTTTCTTTTCGAAAACGGATACATTTCGCAGTGTGACAAGGATCGTGTACCCATTATTCCAAATCTTTTTTTTTTGTGGTTTACTTTCAGCGAATGTGGCACACGCTAAATGGAAAACCAGTTGTCAGTGAAAATATAGGCGAAGGCCAGGCCAAGTCCAAGTGCACGAGCAGCGAAAACTGGATCTGCTGCATGCAGATATGTGTGTGGGGGACACAAAGATCTCCAGGGGGAAGGAACTTAGCCCATAAAATCACAAAACAATAAAAACAATCACTTACCCTTGCCCTGAGGGTGGATGGTGATGGTGATGGTTATGGGGATGATGATGGTGCGCAGGTGCAACTCAATTCACAGGTAAAACACAAAACACAAATCACTTGCAAAAAACAAAAATAAACACCAATAATAATCACACACGCTCCGAACTGGCGCTGAAAAGTCCGCGATGAAGTGAACCCGAAAACCGACAACAGAACCTGTCCGCTCGAGAGCAGAAGAACATTTGGCCAGAGCCCGAAGATTCAGATTGGAGTTTGGCCAATTCGAGAATTTCTAATCGAGAATCGGAGACCGCCTTTCCATTCCACTTTTCCACTTTTCCGCTTTGGCAACTTGCTGACTTGCGGGCCAACGGTAAACCACTTTGAATTGGGGCACTTGGGATGGAGCACTGATGGTGGAGTTGGTGGCCCAGGTGGAGGTGGGGGTGCGGGTGGAGGTGGAGTTCCATTCTCTCCTGGCAGGTGCTTGGCTTGGGGCGGGGGAGGAGCTAAGTGCTTCGGTGGTTAGCGGGCTTCTGTTCTGGCTGATTAGCGATCATTATCAATTTCACTTGCCATTCAGAATCTGTTAAGGCCCACTAAGCCATGCACCGGGGGAAAACCATTGAAAAGATAAAACAAAACAAGGAATTATAAAATAAATAATAAAAATAATAACACAAATTACAAATCAAACCACTTATTTGATTAATTTCTGTCACCGAAATTGTTCTAGGAAAACATTTTAATAAGGGTTTAATATTTTATAAACTGTTTGTTTATTAATAACTCAACTTAATTACATATTTAGTTTTATTTTAAGTTATAATTTTCTCATATTTTTGTTTATCAATCTAAAATCATCCTGAAAATTTTATTTTTTCCAACTTCTTTCTTTTTGTTAGGGAATTCTAGTTGGAATTTATTGTCAGCTGTGTAAGCATTTGCAACGGTTTATTTTGAACATTTAACAGGACAATCAACAGGCTGGCTAACAGGTTCTTGAGAGGCCTTGCCAGATCTTTTCTCTTTTAAACCGTTCCTGCTGATTAACAGATAATTTTAACATAATATATTGCTGTTAATATAGTGTAAGAAAAAAATGAATAATTACCTTAGAGTCAGAAATATATATACTCTATGTTTTTAAGCGTATTAAATTAAAATATGAATATTAAATTATTTATAAAGATATT
>JAJJHY010001290.1:6392195-6407153 GCA_021224005.1 Drosophila setifemur
TATAAAGATTATTGAGGGGAAAACAAACAGGAGCCATAAATGTGAAAGAATATTATTGAATATTACAAAAAATATATTAGTATAAAATATTTATTAAATATACCAACTAAAAAATATAATCTTAAATGAACATATTTTACATGTACATTAAAAGAACTTTAAAGTTTATTTCTAGAGTGAGTACAAAATGCTTACAAAAGAAAAGTACTCCAATAAATTTAATATTCAAAGAGGACAACTGTTAGCAGTTAACAGAGCACTAACATCCGCCGTTAGGAGCCATTCAAAGCTAACATTTGCCGCTCGCTGCCAGACACTAGCGAATCCAATTGGACTTGGCCAACAATCCAGTTGGATTCTGGCACTCGACAGCAGCGCACGAAACACTGCCCCGCCCCCAAAGCCAGCCGCCCACAAACGACAGTCGCGAAGAATTTTTGGCGCGCATTTTTTGTCAACCTGCGGATTCTCGGAATTCGATTCGATTGAAACAATTATTTAATTATTTCCCTTTTTTTAAGTGTGTGTATGTGTGTTTTTTCATTTTGTGGGTTTAAGAGTGTGCGAGTGCGAGTGTGTGTGTGTGCGATTGGGTGTGCGGATAATTGCAGGGCGCATTTGAAATATTTATGGGACAAGTGCAGCAGCAGCAGAAACAGCAACAGACAAAGGCTTGAATTATTCAAGAAACTAGCCCATCATTTTTTTTGTCGTGCTCTTCTGTGGGTCTTGCCTTTGTTTTGTTGTCGCAACAAGAATAGAGGTGGCAGGTCAAGTGGCAGGTGGCACAGAAAGTGAAAGCCTGACCAGACGATCCGATTTAATTTGATTTGATTCCTGCCGATCCGCGATGAACATGTAAATCGAGCCTGCAATGGCAGCGACAACGAGCAACAAGCCCAGCGTCCGGCGGTTCAGATACAAATCCCACAGCACCGGCACGCAACTGCTTCTCCACTGGACGCACTACCTCGCCCTCTGTCTAGTCGTCCACCTGTGCATGTTTGCCAGAGGTAAGTACCATCCACACCATCTCCAGAACAGGCCCCTTGGGTCCTTAGTTACACAGGGGGAAAAAAAAATGCCCTTACTGACTTTACAACTTAAAATTTAAAATATAAAATATGATAAAAAACTTATAAGAATATATTCTTTGTTGGGAAAATGAATTTAAAGATGATATCTCAAAATGTATATTCATTCTCCGATTATAAAAAATTATTAAAGGGTTTAATTTTGTATATAAATAAAATGAATTTAAGGATGCAATCAGAAAATGCATTCGAACATTTTGGTCAAAAAAAAAAGAAAAGATTTTCTAACTAAAATACAAAACACAGAGATTTCTTTTAATATTAATAGGTTTCTGAGATATTAGTCAACATGAATATTTTATATTAAATATTTTACTATTTTAACTCACTCTATATTGCATTTGTTAACAACCAATCTTATTGAAAATAAATAAAATTCACAACAATAAATGCTAAACAAGGAAATTGCTATTGCAAATACTGAATTGCACTTGTTAAGTGAGTTTTTGATGCGTGTGAATGCGATTTCCCATCGGGCCAAGACCGAAAAGGCCCAGAGCGGGCAGACGCGGCGTATGCGTAATTTATGGACCTGCTACCATTGCATTCCACTGGGCGCTGGGCACTGGGCGGACTATGCCATGACGGTACTTAACGAAATTAAAATGCGAGCCGCACTCCATATCCCCCGGAACACTTGCCACGCCCCCTTTTGGTGGCTACCGCCCCTCCCCCCCACCTGCTGGGCTGCAGCTGTTTGCCCAGAGGCCCGTCGCGTTAATGTGCGGAACGGTAGGAAAACTTTATTATTATCAGAGGAAATTCTCGGAAAACTGTTGCCTTAGCTTTTCCCTCATCTCACCTCGGCTTGCTTACCCCGTCCCCTGCTCCTCCCCCTTCTCCCCCTTTCCCTTGACATCTTCGCTGACAGCCCAGAAAATTGCAACAGCAAAAAAAGATGCGAAAAGAACATCGCAAACTAATCCCAGGAAAGTAAAAAAAAAGGAGAAAAAAAATAAAACCTAAACTGAAAATAAGAATAAGAATTCAACTTCGTCCAGGCTGCAGAGCAATTTCAATTATCCCCCGGCGCAGCAGAGCGTTCAAATTATAAGCTGACTTTTGATTGACCAACAGGCTGTGGCATTCCATTAGATTTTAGATGGAAATGCGAGCAAAAAACAAGCAAACTTTGAAATTTGCTTCAGGCTAATAGAATATTCGGAAAAAAATGCAAAAATTATGGCAAGCTGGGAATTTATGTGCCAAATCAATGCACTCATTCAAGGATTTTCGATTCCAAAGAGTCAGCCGTTAATAATTTGTAAATAAAACTTAATTTGTTGCCTAATTACTATATATTGGTAAGCTTTCAATAGAAAAATGAAAAAGTCAACAGTTTGAAGTCAGATAATTGGCCTAGAATATTTTGGCCTAGATTTGATTAAACAAGACTAATAAATATATAAACTCAGGAATTCAGTATTTGTTGTTTTACTTGTTTCCACTTAAATCATGGTAAATAAACTGATTTCTATACAAGCAAATAATTACCATGTTTATATTTCCAAATTGAGTAACAATCTAAAAAGTTGTAATAGCCTCGGGAAAATACAATTGCGAAAACAATTCATAATGCATAATTGAGTAATTATTCATAAATCGAATTTGTCATATCACACAAAGGTCAACTTTGTTTTAAATCGAATTATTATTATTTTTTTTGTTTGGTCCTAAGGCCCAAGGGGATTCTTCTGCAGAAGGAAGGAAACCCTCCGCACGATTGGTTTCCCATTTCCAGCTCCAGCTGACTGGCATTCCCCGGTCACAACTTAGTTGGGTTTTTGGGTCTATCTGCAAGGGATTTACCCTCGGGGCACACTCACCCTGCCCTCGCATCCCTCCCTCGCATCCTTCGCATCCTTCCTCCACCTGACCCGTTGGCATTCCAAAAATAAACGCAAATCGCAGTTAAGAAATCTCATCACTTCGCCTAAGCGGGCCACAATGAAAGCCTCTAAACTGATACTAGACACCAGGCAGACTCCCCTCGGGCGGTTCGGGGTTACACTGCAAGAAAAAACTTACAGGAATATGTGGAAAATATTTTGGGAAAGGTCTTCGTTTCATTTTGATGGGTCTTGTTAATTTTGAGTATTTTACGGGGCTTCAAAAAACGTTTTTTATATATTTTATAATTAATGGAAATTTAGTGGTGGATATTAAAAAAGCATTGTGTAATTTACGTACATATTTAACCTATAGCATTAAAATGTATTTTAATAATTTTTTTAATTAGTTTTGATTATATTGGTTCTTCTTTCCCTAAAATTCGATTAATAGACGATTTTTTTTTTACTGCTCGAGCGGATTGGTTACAGCTGGCTACACCTGGGCATAGAAGGTAGCCCCTGCTCCAGCTCCAGCTCCTGCTCCATATCCAACTCCAAATCCGGTTGGGCCCCAGGGTTCGGGACCTGTCCTAACTGGCTTACGGAACGTGTGAGTCCCTGTCACAGAAGGGCGAGTTAACCGAAAACCAAATACCGAACACCGAAACTGAAACTGAGACCAAAAACCGAACCTTGGGAACCTAGGAGCTCCCTTAAAATCTGTTTCAGATACAGATACAGTACGACGCAATATGGCGACACTAATTTGAGATTGCCAGGCAACGCCTTCTGCCCCTTTTCAATCCGCAATCCTCCATCCCCAATCCTCCATTCCCAATCCCCAACCAACAACCCACTTTAACCCTCATGTTTGCGTTTGCAGCTGATTAGACGGCACAGTGACACTCCATTTAACTGTCAGCCGCAGACTGTCTGTTCTCACTGTGCCGCACGGGCGGAGTACCTGGGAAAGCGCAACCATGTTGCCCCATCGCATCCCAAGGATCCCAAGGATCCTGTGGGAGGACCAGGTGGGCGCCTGCCAGTGCCCGCTTCTTGCGTCAGCCAATGCTCTCTGCAGCAATTATTTTCCTGACTAGCCATCCGTTTCCATTCCGGTTATACAAGCTATTAGGGGAGCCATTAAAAAGATTTCAAACAAGAAACAAGAAGAAAAAAACACACACACACACAAAAACAATAAGTGGAGTGGAGTGCACCGGAAGAAATGCAATTAATAAATCAAATGAGCACAAACAATTATAGCCAATAACAAGTCATTAGTTGAGAGTGATATATTATAGAATGCGGGAATTTGATTGGTTTTAAATTTAATTTTACTTGGTGTAATATTTAAATTGGTTTAGAAATAGTAGAAAATATTTGGATAATTTTTATTTTTATTTAGCCATAATATTTTTGAATATTTTTTGTATTTGATTATATATTTTTTGTTTCGGTGCCTTGGCGTTCTTTTGCGTAATGAAAAGTGTCAACAGCGATGTGAATAATTCGAATACATTCATAAACTTTGTGGGTTTCGTTTTCCCCTGGACCCCAGATATTGAATCATAATCCCTGGGGCTATCCGTCTCCTAAGTCGTCTCTCGTGTGTTTGGATCCCAAAGAAAAATACAGAAAAACCAACGAGAGAGGGGAAAATGGGAAATGACATTAAAATGTTTTAATACTGGCGGAATGGCTGTCAGGACTTAATGCCCGAAATAATCAAGGGAAAACTATACAGGGAAAAGGTGGAAATTCGTGATTAAAGTGCAATGAAATGAAAAGTGCGTTGGAAAGATTAAAATTAATGGTCGAATATTAAGGTTCGTTCAGGGACAGAAAAACTAAAAATAAATGGAAAGAAAATTACTTCTTTAATATTGTAAATGTGAAATAGTTCCTCACAGTTCCAATTATAAAATATCAAATTGACTTGCCACAAATCGAAGGCAATTATGAGGCAATAAAACCAAGTGGCAAACTCACTACAATAAATTGCTTTTCCACCACAACACCAGATACCAAAGTATCTTTAAGTATTCGATTGGCATTAAGTAGAAATTCCTCAACCGCAACTCAATTGAAATCAAGCGGCGGCAAACCGAATCGAATTTTCCTCATTTCCCGGTGGAAAAAATGAAAAATTAAAAATGAAACAAGCCACGAGAAGTGGTGGCGGCAATGGATATGGAAAAAAAGGAGGAAAATGGAAAAGCGGGAGGGGGCCGGTGGAAATGTTTACAAACATTTGACGAACGGCGCACAAAAACTTTTTGCCGAAAATAAACAATACGAAAAAAATAATGCGAACTTGAATTGAAGATTGAATGCCCTTAAGGGGGAGGTTGGTTTATTCGAAATAAATTAAAATATACACAAATTATATTTGCAGAAAATATATTTTTTAAGAAGTATTTTTATTAAAAAAAAAATTAATATGTAAACCCCTTTTATGGGGTTTTCTGAAATGTTAGCCCGACTTTTTTTGTAGCCATCAAAAAGAGCAGCATAAGCAGCGGCATCTTCATCAGCAACGTCAACAATTTGGCACATTATTACACACACTCGCACACAGACACGCACACACTCGTACTCACTCAAACACACTCATACACAC
The DNA here is from genome assembly GCA_021224005.1 of Drosophila setifemur. Lineage (NCBI taxonomy): Eukaryota > Metazoa > Arthropoda > Insecta > Diptera > Drosophilidae > Drosophila > Drosophila setifemur. Next base: position 6,397,745 of record JAJJHY010001290.1, read on the forward strand.
ACCCTTGGATCCTGTTCCAAATATTCAATTGTGAAGCTTCCACATCCCCCCCTGCTGTTTTTTTCATCTTGTTTTTTTTTATTTGGCCCGAAGGCAACAGCATCTGGTTTGTGCTGTCGCTGTTGCAATTTTTCCAAATTTGTCAACTGCTGTGGTCGACATCCCCTCTCCTCCTCTTCAAGCTTTTCCCGAGTTTCCCTCGCCCGCCCTGCCCCGGGAGCCATTCCCAATCCTCGTCCTGGCCCCCCGACTTCGTCCTTTTTAACTAACCAAGGACGCGCGTGCATATGGAATGTGTAGTCTTTATTTTATTTTTGTTTGTTTTTTTAACACAACAACAATTACAATGCACAGAGCAATCGACCAAAAGATACCACATTTCAGGCAGGGGATTACTATTTAACTACGTTCCTCATTAAATATTCCTCGGAGTTTTAGTTCTCATTTGGAATATATATTTGGATAATATAATAATAACACCTAAGCAAAAAGGTTGCGAACGGAATTCTTTAGTCATTTTGGAAAGCAAAGAAATTGTATTTGTCCGATTCTAAAAATGTTTTTAATATATCTGAAACATGTATTGTATTTTTTTTAAATTAAATAAGGTTGTATATATTTTAGATTGTATTCGAAGATGTTTAAAAACTTTGTATATTCACTCTTTCCGTTTGAATAATATATTTAATTAAATGCTATAAATGTTGAAAATTAGTAACTGAATTCTGTGGTAATTTTGAAAGCAGAGAATAGTTAATTGTACCATTCTAAAAATGTATTAAGTATATTTGAAACATTTCATATTTTATTTAAATTAATAAAGATTGAATTACATTTAATATTCTGTTTCCTTCTCTGTTTAAAATATATTAAATTAAATTCTGGAAATATAATTGTAGGTATATTTAAAAAAAACACTTATACCAAATTAAAGGTGGCAAACTAAATTATTAAATGATTTTCAAGGCAAAGAATATTTCATTTTTTCCTTCGAAAAATGTATTAAATATATCTGAAACATTTTTGCCTTTTTTTCTTAACTATTAAAAAAGTTTAAGTACCTTTTTATATTCCTTCTCTTTAACTTTTTGTAATACATTAAATGAAGTGCTGTAAATATTGTTATATATTTAGCAACGATTGCAAACTGAATTCCTCAATCAATTTTCCCATTTGAAAAATTTCTTAATAATACTTTAAATATTTTAATCAATAACTTGTGATAATCCCCCTCTTTCCCTGTTAATAATACATTAAATTAAATGCTGTTTTGGTATCATTTTCAATCTACTCTTTCGCCACCAACAAAAAAAAGAGCCTCAGAGATTTGTGAGACAACTTTGCTTGAATTATATATACAAGTATATATATTGACTCCCGACGGCGGGGCTTAACTTTTCGCAAACAAGTGCGTTGTAAATGTCCCCAGATTATCGCTTGAGTGACAGACTAGTGGACAGACTCGCAGATACCCTGTAGATAGCGCTGCTTGGCAAGCTCAGTGACAGTTCGACTTCATCTAGTTTTTTGTTTGTTATTTTTGAGGGGGGAGGAAGGCAAGNTTTGTAGTACATTAAATTAAGTGCTGTAAAAATTGTTATATATTTAGCAACGGTTGTAAACTGAAATCCTCAATCAATTTGAAGGCAAATAATGTTCAATTTTCCCATTTGAAAAATTTCTTAAAAATACTTTAAATATTTTAATCAATCACTTGTTATATTCCCTCCTCTTTCCTAGCTAATAATACATTAAATTTAATGCTGTTGTTGGTATCATTTTCAATCTATTCTTTCGCCACCACCAAAATAAAAAGAGCCTCAGAGATTTGTGAGACAGCTTTGGCTTGAATTATATATACAAGTATATATATTGACTCCCGACGGCGGGGCTTAACTTTTTGCAAACAAGTGCGTTGTAAATGTCCCCAGATTATCGCTTGAGTGACAGACTAGTGGACAGACTCGCAGTTACCCTGTAGATAGCGCTTCTTGGCAAGCTCAGTGACAGTTCGACTTCATCTAGTTTTTTGTTTGTTATTTTTGAGGGGGGAGGAAGGCAAGAAATCGTTTTGAACTCCCCTCTATTTGTATCTTTATTGTTTGTATTTCAACTTGTTTGTTGCCCCTGTTGGCCACGCCCACGTGAGGAGCCAAGCTCTAAGCTGCAAATGAAATGAAATGCGTATTACAAATAATTTCCGAAGCGATCCTTTTTTTATTTTGTTGTTTTTTTGGTATTTTTGCTGAGCTTAGTCCTTTGCCATTTGCGTGTGCACTCAGCAGGGGGTTGTGTCTGCCTTAACCCTTTGCAAGGGGGGTTGGGATTGAGGGGTGTGGAACTGAGAGCAACCTTAACCCATGGAAGCCTTAACCACGACCGCCAATCGGGCCAAAAGGCCACACACACCGATGGCGCTAAGTCCGCGTACAGAACGTCACGCAATCAAGTTGGGAATTGCTGCCAGCGATGATGATGAACAACCTGGTAATCATCATGATGATGATGATGATGATGCCCCAAAAGGGCAAGTTCTTGCCACTCAATTGGAGCCGCAACAACGTGCAACATGCAATTACAGGGCAAATCGGCTAAGTGCAATGCCGCAAATGCGATTTGATTTCGGGCTACGCCCTTTGATTCGAATTTAATTAAAGCAATTTCAACGCTTTTCCATTGCATTTTCACATTTCCTTTTCCAAGGCAGAAAATTGGACATTTAATTGAGACAATTACAGTGTATAAAATTGGTAAGCATTTCGCTATAATCAACAACAAAATATCTCTATCAAAAAAGGTTCTTTTCTGAAATAGAAATAAAGATATATAAGAGATATACTTTTGGTTTAATATATTATTTAAAATTAAATTGATGGAATTTTACAATATATTTTTTTTTAATATTATTTCTAATTCAAATTCTTTACAATAATAATTTATTTACCTTATTTCCCATTACGAATATCCACTGTGTGGTTTTGTGTTTCGTGTTCTCTACTTAGGCAAACATTAACACTCTCTGATTAAAATGGATTATATATATATATGTGTTTGTACATATGTAGCATATGTACATAAATGGGAACACGAATGTGAATATTAAGTTTTGTAGTTGTTTTGAGGGGATTCCCCCCTTTAACGTCCCTCAGAACTTTTCGGTAAAACAATCGAAAACTAAATTTAATGTAATTTTTGAGGGAAACCAAAATGGTTTCATATTTCGGTGCAATGCATTTCAGATACATATGTATTTATAGTATATATATACGTATATATAACGCAATGAAATTGCACTTCTATATTGCTATTCAACGAAGAAATGCTTGTGTAATTATTTTTAGAATTTTACAGCAAAATCATTTAGAAAACCACAAATTTAATTGGGCGTAACTTGGATTGATTGTGTTTTGCTATATTTGATTTTAAATAAACATAAGTTTAATCATAGAAATAATTAATGACTTATTTAATACATACTTTTCTCTATAACCTTTTATCACCCTTTGGCACCTCAAATCTGATTTCTGTCTGTTTTGATTTCGGCACTCTGTCAGGATAAGATCTCCTCGGAGATCCTTGATAATTGAACTCTCCTGCCGGATTTTCCCCCTCCTCCTTTGGAGTGCTTAATTATTTAAAGTGTTTGTCTCTGTGTTTTCCTTGATTTCCTCTGTGTTTACCTCCTTCGAAACTGCTGTCGTGTCCTTTTGTAATTTCATTAGTGTTGACAACAATTCTGCTGCTGTTGCTGTTGCTGCTCCTGTTGTTGGTATTATCCTTTATCCTGGCGAAAAATTGAAAGTCAACTCGAGCACACTCTCCACCTTGATGGGAATTGAATGGAATGCAAAATGACAGCCACGCCCCTCTCACCCGCCCCCCAATTCCCCACTGAGCTCAGCATGTATGATGATGATGAGCTCCAAACGTGCTGATGGAAAAGGAAGTGCACTGGGAGAAACACTTAATTACTGGGAATAAATAGGATAATCTAAAAACAAAGAGCTGATATTTTAAGGGGTTTTTGTTGGGAGTTGGAGAAGTAAATTGTAGTATTTTCTTATATTCAAAATACATATTTTTAATGTAAATATATATTTCTAACATCTCCCATTTTGAACTATTATAATTACTTATAATTTCTCTCTGTAGGGCAAAGAAATATCTCCGACTCAAGGGTTTTTGCTTTGAAAGTTAATTAAAAACTCATTGACTAGAGATGCGAATGTGGAAAGTGTGAACTGGGAAAAGGGATTTGCCACGCCTCTGTTCCGCCCCCAGGCCAAACACATCACTTTCCCCGTTTCGAATTGCTTTTATTATCCTTTTCCAATCCTTGCTCTAATTTTGCCTTTGTTGGAAAAATATAGAGAGAAAAAAGGGGAAGAACCAAGGCGAAGGGTTCTGCTAATGACCAAAAATGCGGTCGTCTCACAGGTCAGAGATCACAGATCAGGCTTCTTCGGTAGCAGCTACCAGGTATGTGCACACACAATGGTAACAGGTAGCCCCGTCCAGGTACATATTCAAGAAGGGAATCCAATAGAAAGTGAGTCCTTTTTCGGTCGACTTAAGTTGTAAGCGGCTCAATAACTAATTAGAGAAATGTCCAAGGATTGTCCACAATCACCATCAGTCCAATCCCGCTCCAACTCCACAACTCCCCCATAATTTTCCATTTTCCAACTCCTTTGGAGCTACATCCTTAATGACCAGCCAGGCGAGTCTCCTTTTGTCTCCTTTGTCCTGTCAAAAATAGTTTGTACTTCTCCTGCAGAGCCTGGGGATGCATTCTTAGTTGCAATGGAAGCAAATGTGTTTCCATATATAGTAGAAGAGGGGGGAGAGGGAAGCAGAGCAGCAGATGACCAACGGGCATAACCCTTTACTTTGTGGTAGGACACCTTTTGACATACAGAATGCAGACTTGTCATAATATTACATTTCAATTAAATGTTTTGCTTGGCAGACTTGTCTTAATGTTACTTTTCAATTAAACGCTTTGATTAACACATTTTCAATGGAAAGTAGTTTAATTTGATTTCAAATTTTGGGAGTTTCTGGAAGTAAATCAGTGGCAAATGTGGTATATATACTAGTATTTTATTGTAGAGGAATTCTAAAGAGATTATTATGTTCCCAAGAGAAGTAACTTAATTTAATGTGTCATTTCTATACAAATTAGTTTTTAATAAATACCCATAAATATTTGATTTTAATTAAGGACAAATGTGGCTTAAATATATTTTATTGTAAAAGGATTCTAAAGAATATTAACTCCCCAAGAAAAGTAGCTCAACTTAATATGTTATATCTATACCAAATAGTTTTTAATAAGCTCCCATAAATATTTGAATGCAGTTCCCCCAACATAGATGCATATTTCAATCACAGCCGCAGGGCATCCCCAAAATGTCGGTGATTTGTGCAGAATCCAAGACCCTATGCACCTGTAACTCCTCCTCAACAGCTTCATCCTCCTCTCCAACACCATCATCCTCTTCAACACCATCCTCCTCACCATCATCCCCCTCCTCCCCATCCTCCCTAATCATCACAATCGTCCTCATCCAATCCGCTCACCTCCGGAGCTATGCCGTTGGGGAAAACGTTTCACATTTGCCATAGTTGTGGCTGCTGGAAAACAAGAAAAAAAAAAATGGAAAGCAAGAAAAAAAGAAAAGCAAAAAAAATGGAAAGCACAAAAAAAATAGGAAACTTGTTCGAACATTTTACGAGACTGAAAAACGCACGCAAAATGCAGCACCAGCAGGAATGCAACAACAAACAACACAAAGGGGGAGGGAAGGGGGACAGGGGGGAGGGGATAATGCAGCAACTGAACCAACAAGATGTGCAGATGCAGATGCTGAATGCAGATACAGATACAAATGCTGCTCCTGTCGAGCTGCCTTTTAAAGAGATGCACGCAAACTAATTTCCATTTTTGGTTCGCAAATGTTGGATTTAAATTTATTCCCAGCCTTTGGTTGTTGTTTTTTGCTGTTTCTGGTGTTAGTTCTAATTTGATTTATAATTAAATCACAACCGAGAACGTTTTCATTTTGAATTCGATTTTGTGGCGAAATGTTTACTTGCCTCAAAGCTTGCGACCAAATGAAATGTTATGAAGGTTTCTTCCTTCTGTTGGCCTTTAGGCAATTTATTGACATTTATTGGCACAGTTGGTGCAAATAAAATGCTCTCAAGTAGTCGAGAGGAAAATATTAGCTTTCAGCTGATGAAGATGATTGGGTGACAGTTTAATTAATTATCTGGCGTCTTGGGAAAAGTATCTTTTAATGTGTTTTTTAATTATCTTCATCAGTATATAATAAAATATACGAGTAAATATATATAAAACAAAATATCAAAAGGCATTTTAATATTATGTTGGGGTATTTTAGATACTTTAAAATATTGATAATTTATTATATTGCTTCTAATAAATTAGGTATTCAATATTAAATACAGCTCAATATGTGAGAAAGTTGAATTCATTAATTTGCATCATAGGAAATGTATATTTAAATGATTTTTAATTAGTTTAAATAAAATGAAATATTGAACACATTGCCTGTGGGAAGTTGTGGGAATTCAAATATTTTAAAATCACTAATAACTTTGGTATTCAATATGTGAGAAAGTTGAATTAATTATTTTCCGTCTTGAGAAAAGTATCTTTAAATGTTGTTCAATCATCCATTTTCAACAGTACTTGAGCACATTTCATTAATAAGTTGTTTGAATTCAAATATTTTAGAATCACTCCTACAAAGTATTGATAATTTATTGCATTTTGAGCTCATACACATTGCATCCAATAAATTTTGGTACTCAAAATTAAATACAACTCAAATTGTTTCGATAGAGAACAGAGTATTGAATATTTTATTGATGTTTATGCGGGGTGTAGTTAAATACCGAGAAATGCTCAATCCCAAGGTAAACAAATATTTGGCCATCATCATCAATCAGCTGGGCGCAAACTGCTGCCCCTCACTGTGCCCCATCAGTTTCCATTTAGACAAAACTGAAAGCTGAAGGAAAAGCGGAGGCAAAGCCAAAATCGGAAATCCAAAATCTGAAATCTGAAATCCAAAATCCGAAGAGTGGGTGGTTGTTTATTTGAGTTATGCATATCAAGTTGAAAGGTAAACATGCGAAATATGCTGGTGCTGCCCACCCATTGACCCCCTGACCCCCTGACCCCCTGACCCTACTCCCCACTCCTCCTCCAGCGACCTTGCCCCTGTGGATACATCTGTTAAACTTGCCCCTCCAATTTGCATATTCAACTAAACAGAAATGTGGCCGAAATTACAAGGCAGAGTCTCGGATAATTATGAGGCAGCGTTTTATTTACATGCTTCCAAATCAATTTGGCGGCGCAGATAAGCGACCAAACAATAAACAATTCAAGGGATCTAGGGAAAGGGGGAGAGGAGAAAGTAGAAAGTAGGGGTGAAAGTGGGGCAGACCGACACACAATCGGAGCCAAAACAAACAAGCCGAAAGCCAGACAAAAGAAATCGGGGCTACCGCAGGATAAGGGCCATGGGATAAAGGATAAAGGATAGCCGGCAAAGGTCAAAAACCAAACTAAGGCTCAACCCCAATTCCACGCACCACCCCCCTACCCAACCCCTTCCAAACCCCCCCAAATGTCCCCACTTGGAGTTTAACAAACTTTTCAGTGCACTCAATCCTTGGATTTGGAATTCCCGGGCCTAACCATTTAATTTACTCCGATTCAAGCGAAAAAGGACCAACAGGATAACTGAAAACCAGTGAAAAAAAGGGATTATGAGATACTTTTAGATCGCAGAGATGGCATTTAGTGGTTTAATAATGGCTTAAGTTAGTAGATTGATTAGGAAGGCCTCTTTGCACTGAGAGCTTGGTCTTGAATTTCAATTGAATTTGTTATTATTTAAGTTAGTTAAACGAAATAAATAAGAGAAGAAGGAAAAAGTTGTGGATTAAAAGTATATTTATAAATAAATCTTAATTGATAATTTATATAATACATTTAAGAGCAAAGAAGTGTTTTTTAGAGTTGTTGGTAGTGGGTATAATATTTAAAGTAATATTAAGACATTTAATAATAAAGGCAGATAACTTAAATTAATAGACAAAGAGCATTCTTTATTCAATAATAAATTAAATCATATTTCCTTAACAAAAACTTTACCATTTCCATTTCCTGTTACCACCCGACCGAAAGTTGTTGACCCAAAACTCGTTTGATAAACTTTCTGCGGTCGAGTCCCGGAATGCTCAAGGGTCCTCCGATATGTAATATATATATATATATAGGGATATGTGAGAGTGATATATCAATCGTTCAGCATCTGTCACTGGGGCAATCTCGATAATTGGCAACTTTCGAAGGATTTTCCGCTTATCAGCGAAAGTTTTCTTTTCGAAATACTTTCCCTACCCCATTTTCCCCGGGCCGAGGGATTCCTTTCAAATTACCTTTCCCAAGGTTTTTCCTCGTCTTTCTGGGCTCGTCCCAAAATCATAAAATTAAATATGCATATCAGGCGGCGGTGGGAAATATCCTTTTCCCTTTTTTTTCGTTTCTTCAGAGAGAGAGAGAGAAGCTCTGCAATTGACTTAATATCCTTTGGGCAAACAATCAAAGCAACGGTTGGTCCAAATACAAAAAAATAAAACAGTTTTGGGGAAAGCAAAAAAAGAGGGAAAACCCGCAAAAAGAGAAACGCGGAAAATCGCACCAAAAAACAGCAGTAGAATGGTTGATTTGCAACGCTTTGTTGCACACATCCATTGAAATTGTTTCCGCTCCTTTGCCACAATTGTTTTCTTTCTTTTTTTCCTTCGGCTTTATGGTGCTGTTATTGTCCCCCCGCTTTCTCCTTTCTCCCGCTTTCTCCGTGGCCAGCTTCCTTCGGCAATGTCTTTGCTGCTTGATTTGATGTGTGCAATTATGGCGTCATTTACATTCTTGCCTTCCAAATGGCCAATCCATGACACCCAGCTCCTGCCTTTTGGTTGCTCCCTTTTCTGCCCAGCTTTAGTCCCTAAAATATATCCTGCAGTCATTGTTTTTTTTTCTGTGGTAAACAGCGAGAAAATAAGCCATTACTTGGTTATTTTATTGTAATATTATAAATGGTTAAAAAATAAAATAGAAAGAAATACTTGCTGCACAATCAAAATGTTTTGTTTACTACTTGTAGTTGTGAATAATACCATACATTTAATATAAGTAAAAAATGTTACATACTTCAGAAATATTATTAATTAAATAAGTCAGTAATATAATTATAAATTTAATGATAAAACAATAATAAATATAACTTACATATTTTATTGTAAAGGTTTATAGGAAATCCCTTCGATTCGATTCTTTAAAATTAAACTATAATATTTTGAGTAT
>JAJJHY010001290.1:6428802-6439348 GCA_021224005.1 Drosophila setifemur
AGCATATATATATATATATATATTTTTTTATTCGCTAGTGTTTCATTTTTGTTTTTGGCTTCTTTTTGGTTCTTTATGACTACCAACAGGCCGAAACGGAAAACTTAATAATTCTCCATCATTTTTATGTGTGTGTGTAGGGCGAGAAGAAAAGGGAAAAGTCGGAAAAGTTGGCTGCATTAAATAAGAAATTCTGACACCCGCAAGGTCCCTTCAACGAGGCTTTAATTTACAACTACAGACACTGGGGGAAATTTTAGATATATTTTTGGTCAACAAATATTTCAGCTGCAGAAATATATAAATATATTTCCGATTTGTAAAAATATAACTATAAAGAAATTAAAAAAAAATCTTTAATAAATATTTCCTAGTTCTGCATTTACTTTTATGATTCTTGTGATTGTTCTTTGTGCAATTGAGTCACTTTTCCCTTCTTTTATTTGAATATTCCTCTGACCTGTGACTGTGGCCTACAAATTTCACTTTCCATACGTGTTGGCGCGTTGGAAAAGTTTCCTTTATGGAAAAGTGTGTGAAAAGTTTAGCAATAATCAACTCGGGACAGGAGCTCGCTAGAAGTTTTCAACCCACCCACTTCTCTGCCCCTTAGTCAGCCGTTTTCCATCCAATCTAGAACTCGCTTTCCCTCTGCCATATTTCACCTGCACTTGAGTGCAATTAGGAGCAACACTTGCACTTCATTCACACCTTTCCCCCTTGTCCTTCCCCCTTGGGTTCCCCATGTCTTCCTACAGACACAAAAATAAAGTAGAGCCTGTGGGTAGGTCGCAGTCATTGATTGATTGAATGATTGACCAACTGATTGAGGGAACAATCGAGGTAGCCAGCTCCAATTATGGCAACTCACCGATGCAAACCACTTGAAAAGCGAACTGCGGGGACTGTGGGAAAAAAGAAATACACAAAAATAATAAGGCAAATGCGAAGGATTCAGGTGCAAGAGTCCTGGCTGTTCGGAATTGGGATTGCGATGGGGTCGGGGATAGGGGATAGGTTAAGTGGACACAGACACTTGACAAGCCCGGTTGGAGCGGACAACGGGTGCTACTAAAATCAATACTGCCAACCGGATATCCTGCACCCAGATTGGGGGTATAATCGGATTTATGGTGGGATAGAAAAATAATACAAAAATGTAGATGCAAAAATTTTGAATAAAATACTAGCAATTTCAGTAAAAATAAATTGATTTAACAGAAAATAAAATTATAAGGTTGCAATAAAATATATAATAATACTCAATTTGTATTTCCCTTTAAAAAGTTGGATTCTAGCATTTCATTGGGAATATAATAAAATTTAAGACAGAAAAGAACAATACTTAGAATAAAATACTACAAAGTTGGGTAATAATAAATAAATTGATATAAGAGAAAATTAATCGACTATAAGTATATTAGTTTATCTTTGAATAATTGTATAAATCTGTCTGCCACAAAAATCAACTCCTCATTAATTTCCCCAAAATTAGTTCTAATCTAGCATTTTATTTGAGGATATATTCAGATTTATGGGAGATACGAAATATAATTCACAAGTTGAGATGCAAAATTAACAACAAAATACTGACAATTTAAGTAAAACCAAAATTATTAAGTTGAACTATGTTGACTATAATAAATAGTTTTGATTCCAGCATTCGTATAATCGGATTAATGGGGGAAAAGAAAAATGATACATACAATTATAATGCAAAATGAACAACAATTAAGTAAAAATATATTGTTATAAAAATTAAACATTTAAAACTTTCATTTTAAAATTAAATAAAACTTACACTCCAACAGTACCAACTTCGAGGGTATTAAATATTTCATGATCCCATTTAGAGAGCAACTTTTCCACCAGTTGTCGTGGCCAATAAGCCCCACAAATTACATATGCAAACATTCAAACATTTCCCCAGCCACAGCCATTATCCATAATCCATATATATCGGCGGTTTTGGTTCTGGCTGCCGGAATTATCTCTGACTTCGATTTCGATTTATTTTTCCATTTCAATTTCGGAATTGGTGCCGCCTAATTAATGCACATTTATGCGCGTAATTAAGCCCAGGGCTTAACCCAAAAATTCTCTGGGCCCTAGATGGGATATTGGTAGTATCTGCAGCTCCTCCTCCTCCTCCTCCCCCTCTATCCCCCTATATCCTTGTGGATTTCTGCGAATTTGTGGTCATTTTCCTGGGCGGCATATCGAATTATCAAAGGCCAATTAAAACATTTTGCGGCAGGGAAAATCAGCTGAGGGCGGGGGGGGGAGGTGGCTGGAAAATTATGTAAAATGCGAGATAAATGAGGGAAATTTACGAGGAAAGTGTGGGAGCTGTGGCTGGATTTGGAGAAAGTTTTTAGCCGGAAGCCTAAACCACTCAAAAGTTGGAAAGCCTCCTCCCCCAATTGAATTTTAAATTGTATTCAAAATAAATGTATTAAATTGGGAATAAGTAATTACAAGTTAATTAGACATTCATCAGTAATTTTTTTATATGTTTTTTTTTTATAAAAAGAAAAAAAGGACGCCTCAAAATAATTATTACAAAAAAATCCTAATTGCAAAAGTAACCATTTTGAATATTTAAAACATATTTTTCCTTAATTTGAAAATAAATAGAACGCATTGGACATACTTTTCCCTTAAATTGTTTTTAAAATAAAGGCAGCTATATAGAAATAAATAATTAAAAGTTTATTAGGCAGTTATTATTATTTGTTTCCTATACTTGTTTAAGAAAATAAAAGGCTTCAAAAATATTCCATATTATTAAACAATTTCCTAATTGCAAAAGTTACCTTCCTAAAATATTATAAGTATATTATTCCTCAATTTGCGATGAAATAGGAGGAGGCATTGGACATAATTTTCCCATTTTCCAATTTTATTCATGCCGTAATTTAACTTTCCTTTGCCGTGGCAAACTTTTGTGTTCTTGCTCAAAAAAAAAAGTTGAGACTTTTCCCGGCGAATTTTCCTACCCAATCCGACCCCTGACCTTTGTAAAGTGTAATTAGCGAAATGAAAGGAAATAAAAACCATTTGTTTTTAGAGTTTTACAATAATTATAATTTGATTATTCAACCTTGAACTTAAGAATAATTGGTGAAAAAAAATGAATGGAATGATATATTTAGATGTAAATTCGAGGATTTGCATTGCTGGGCAATGGAACCGACAATCGGGATGATTGCCCAACTGTTTGACAGCTGGCACACCTGTTGCCAGTCCTCCTTGTCCTTCAGATCCTTGATCCAGGATCATTGTCATTAAGGGATATTGGATAAGGGATAGCCCCACCCATCGCTGGACCACTCCGAACCAGGCGGAGTTGGTGCGATTTCAGGGTTTTCTCTCGGGGATCTCTCACAGATCCGTGGATATGGTGTGCGTATGCCCGGCCAGCAGTTGCGAGGTGGTGTACAGCGGCTCCTCCATTTCGAGGTCCAGCTCCTGCTCCTGCTGCTGCTGCTGCTGCTGCTGCTGCCTGTGGAATGTCACCTCCACATCCACCTTGAACCTCTTGGCCGCACTCTCCATCTCCTCGAGATCGGTGAAGCCAGGAAAGCTCTTCGGGCAGAAGTGACCGGCGATGGCCTCCGGGATGTGCGTCACATTGTGGAGCATATGGGCTGGTGTGGACTGCAGGTAGTTGCGCCACTTCTGGTAGGACCCCGCCTGGATCAATCCCTGACCACGTCGCTGGCTAATCGGAGAGGAGGTCTTGGGCATGATCCGCTGCGCCTGCTGCATCATGTACATCTCCCACTCGAGGTTGCCCACCGATGGTTTGGTGTCCATGGAGGTGTTGCTCATGTCCTGGGTGCGCATCAAAGGGTTAACATCCTCCTCCTCCTCATCCTCCATTTGCAGCTCCTGCTCCTCCTTCATTTCCTGCCCTTGCTCCAGCTCCTCCTCTTTTGTATGATTTTTTCTGGGCGAGGAGGCGGCACTGGAGCAGGTGTGATAACCACAGGAACGCTCCAGTTGCGGCTGCTCGGCAAAGTCATCGCAAATCGGCTGACTGGAGCAGCGACTCCAGATGCTGCGGTTCGAAGAGTCATTGGACGAGTTGGCCGTGGAGGAGCCGCTGCCCAATCCACTGCTGTTCCGGCTGCTATAGAGACGCTTCAGGGACCTGGCGGAGGAAGCGCCGGAGGCCATGTAGATGCTGCTGTTGAGGCTCAGCTCCTTCAGTTTCAGATTGCTCGCACAACAACCCATGATGTTCAGATTTTGGTTTATGTTTTCGGATATGCAGATATTCAGATATATATTTCAGATCTCTCGCTACGATGTTCGCTGCTCGAAAGGACACGATCGACTGTTTGGGTTGGCCATAAACCCGATGGTTTTTATACCGCCAGCAGGTAGCTGGGGTGGCGAAGGATTTCCAGGAATCCTCGGGCAGCGGGCTGCCGATCTACCTGATCCTGCTAATCCGCGAGCGGGATTCAAATTTTCGGATTCGGCGGGATTCGGGATGAGGAATTCGGGATTCGGGATTTCACGAAAACACGCGGTACTTTATGGCCCGGCCATTTGGTCAGGAGTACCTGCATCCAGCCAGCGGCCTTGATTCGAGCACTTTCGATCTGGCCAACGAGTTAAGCATCGTTTGGCTATATCCTTCGTGGCAGGATCTGCTCTCTCTATCTCTCCTTTCCCTGCTCAACCCTTTGGGTTTTATTCCCTTTTTTTAATATTGAGTTGTGGCAGCCAGGAGCGAGCTCTTCTTGGCCAGGCTGTCACTGGTCCTGTGGCTATTGTCCTCGGTCCGCGTCCTTGGCCCATTGTCCTGCACTTTCGTTCGGTTTCGGTTTTTGGCCGATCGCCGGCAAGGACCTCGCAATTGTTGTGCAAACGCCGTGGCGCAGTCCTCGGAACGCCGTTGACGCCGCCCGGCCGCAAGTGTCGTCCATAAAGGACCTCTCGAAGGACCTCTTACAGGAACCCTAGCTCAGATAATTCGAATCAAAACCAGCTGCAGCTGCACCGACTCCGATCTATTTCAAACGAAATTCCTCAATGGAACAAGGACTCTCATTCTTGCTGGTGTCCAAGGACACCTTCGAAATCGAAATGGAGTTGGCCATGACGATAGTGATGGATATGCTAATGGAAAATGATGGAAAAGCGAACTGCCAAATTGATTTCCCGCTTGATTTGCGCTCAATGAACCGATGGAGGACAATGAATGGATATTTCAGCATTTTGCAAATGGAAAATGGGTGTCTTAAATTATTACTGATTCCTCATTCCAGATATGGAACTATGCGCTAAAGCTATATAATAGGTGAATTGCAATTGTCGTGAATATAGTTTTTGAACAATTTACCGAAATGGAAATGATTTAACAATCATGAAAATATTTCCTTTTCCCCTTTTCCCACTTCCCCTAAAATATGTATTTTCCTTGTTACCCTTCATAAATACCAAAAGTAATATAAACGCTTAAATTAAATACAAAAAAATATATATTTAAAAAAAAAACACTTAATTAATTATATAGTTGAAGCATTTGTTAAATTCAATATTTTCGAAAATATTTCCTATTCCCTTTCTTTAGGAAATGTATTTTCCTTGTTATCCTTGCAAAATTCCTAAAGTAAAATAAATAAAATACAACAATAAATATATCAAAAACCACATAATAAATTATGTTTCTTATAAACCAGACATATTTAACATACATTTAGTAACATTCACCGAAACCTCCACTCCACCTCCCACCTTCAGATACTGTATCTGCGGGATGTGACTGATTGACAGCTCGTGCCCGTATCACTTACCAAACTCACTCCCTTTTGGAGTTCCATCCTTCGGAACCTCCTCCGCCTCCTCCTCCTCCTACTCCTCCTCCTCACCTACCAAGGGATTCTCCTTCTCGTTATGTTGGGAAACTTCTGGTTTTTAAATGATTCTCGACTTCTTGGCCACCTTTTGAGCCTCATTTGACTATCGCACATTCGCTGTTTGTGGCTGGTTGCATTTTCACACGCAACTGTGAGAATTCCCGCATAATTTTCCTGCCGGGAAAATAACGCTCCGCGGAATTTCCTCCTTCCTACCCGAACTCCTCGAACTCCTCGGTCCTCGGTCCTCGGTGTTTCCCGCCCCGTGTTTGTTGATTCCGTATCTGCATCCCAATCTGCATCCGTATCTGAATCCGTCTGCGAATCCGCTTGACTTGACAGTCACGTAAAGCGACTGCATTTGTTGTCGCTTGTGCCATCGGCACGTGACGGAGCTCCTCCACTCCCAGGGGATCAGGAATGGGAATGGGAATGGTAACAGCATCGGGAGCGGAAGCTGAAACTGATGGGTGAGCGGAAACGGAAGTCGAAATGCTCCAAGTGACCATGGGGAAGGCATCGGGGGACACTGAAATAAAAACAACACAAATGTGCAACAAATAAATAACTTTAAATGGCATTTAAATTGATAAAATTCAAGGGAGTTTTACTCAGTTAAATTTTAGGAAATATTATTTTTAATTTAGTGAAAATATATTAAAGACTTACCCATAATTATTTTCACTATATTAGAAACAAGGATTAGCCAAAGGAAGTTCGATTTGTTGGAGTTTGGGTGCATCTAAGGAGGTTCAAGTATACCGAAAGGAGCTTCAGTTCCAAGTACAAGGGCGTGGCTATATATGTACCTACATACTATTCAGTTATATATGTATATATATATAGTACTTCCAGCTATGTAAATGGGCAAAGAGCACGTATGAGGAATGACCCTTGACAATTTAACTAAGTAGCATGCACGACTTTCTCCCCTGCATATGGCATTAAGTTGGGTATTTTATATTTACTTTGGGTACATGTACATATATATATCCTTTCGTGTAGCACTTTCTGGAGCCAATTTAATGCCCGTGTTTGTGTTTTATCTTAATTTATTGCCAGTTCCCACACGAACATGTAAAAAGAAGGAAATATGAAGTTACAACTTAATTGGGGAGTTTATTTCCTTTAAAGATACTCAAGAAAGAGTTAAGATAGAAGAAGGTTCTATGAAAAATATTAGACAAATTTTACAACTAGATTAACAATACCTATATTCTCTCTTAAAATTTAATTAATTGTCTTAGTACTTAAAAAAAATAGTTTACTTACTAGAACTAACTTGAACCCTGAAAATAACTTCAATAAATTGTGACGTAATTTTTGAAGTATTTTTCCACCCTTAAAGATGTTCAAATAATGCCACAAAATAATAGCCATTAAAATATAAACTTTAAATGTTATCCACTTAAAAAATCCACTCCAAAAACTCTCTAAAACCCTCGTCTAACTAAATTTAAACCATTGTAAACTGCCACTTTTCCTGCCCCACTCAACAATGTGCATTCATCAGATATGCACAGTGCAAACCCCATTTATATGGAAGTGAGCAATCGCATCGGGGGGATGCCCTCCTCCATTGGCAACATTGTGGCGGAAAATCAAAGCCAGAGGACCACACGTCCTGACCCCCAAAAAATCCACTTGACTTGCCAGCAGCGAAGCTCCTGACTGCTGTCCATTAAGTTGGGATTCGGATACGGAGTCGGATTCCACACGAAGCCCCCCAAGGAAATGGCCACGAAATTGAAATGCCATTGACACAAAGATACAAAGATACAAAAAAAAAATAAAAAAATAAAACGAAATGGAAGGAGACGTGCCCGGGACCCTAAATCGCAGCAATGAAACCGAAATGAAACTGAAACCAAAACCGAAACGAAACCAAAATCTGAAGCCCAAATAAAAGATGTAAGAAAATTGAGGGAAGATCTGAAAACCCAAGGAAAAGTTGAATGCAACTTTGGGCACAAGTGCAAGTGGATGCAGATACAGATGCAGATACAGATACCGCTACAGTTCACAGATGCGGATGCTGATATTTTTTATTGGCCCCGTCCAGCTGGCCAGCCAAAAAACAATGGCCAGGACCTCGAGTGCGTTTCCAGGACGAGGAACATCTGTGAACGCGAGTCATGAATGCAATTTTTTTCCCTCTCTCTATTTGGACAAAACAAAAAACCAACAAAAAAATCAACAACAGCGGAAAAAAGTGAAAGAAAGAAAGGAGGGAGGGATGGGTGGTAGGGAGAATGAAGGGAGGGAAGAGGGAGGGAGGAGGGAGGGAGGTAGGAGGTCTAAGGTCAGTGGAAAAACTCTAGCCAAATGAAAACGCGAATGGCCGTCGGTGGTATTTTGTTTACGAAACGCATTTTCCATGTATCCTGCAACTCCTTGGCCATGGCCATAAATCGGTCATAAAACCGAAATCGGACCAGGTAACCATCTTACCTGTGCCCATATCCCTGCAATAACCTCACAGCGGCAGTCCGGCGATGATGATGATGATTGAGCCGAGAGTCCCGAGTCTCGAGTCTCGAGTCCCTTGTCCTGCGCACTTGTTGATCCCAGATTCCAGATTTCAGATCCCTGATCCCTCTCCGGGTCAAGTTAAAATTCGCTGGCCAAGAACATTGGAGAAATCCCTGAGGGGCGCTCGGAAATGCCCGATATATGTTTTTCGCTTGGTATTTCCGCATCCTGGGAAATTCACACCCGCTAAACCGGGGGAAACACTCTAATTTGGCACTGGACACGGCCACGGCCACATTCCTTGCCAGGAAGATCGCGACTCTCTGATCCACATGTGTTCCTCGTTCCTCGTCGCCTGGGCGAGACTACTTAGGCTCTAATTTTGGACAATAGTCGGGACACCGTCCAAGTGCACGCTGGGATTTGCCCTGGCCCCGGACCAGGTGCACACACGCGTCCTTGATCTGCCATCAAGGACTCAATTTAAAAGGCCACCGAGTCACAAGTCGCAAGTGAAGGTGAAATTGGGAAATTTCGCGAAAATCGGGGAAAATCTCTGCCGGTGTACAGTTTTGGTTGCGGAGTAGAAGAAATTTATGTAAATAATTGAAATATTTCAGTGTTTTACTTGAAAGTTAAGTATTTTAAATAAATTAAAATAAACAAAATAAAAGAGCTAAACTTCATCACTTTTTACCAATGGAGACCAATTAGAGAAGGAGAACTTAATAAAAATAACATAAATATTCATTCATATATTCGGTAGTTAAATATTTAAACTAAAAGAGCTTCAATTTATCACTTTTTCACAGTGTAGACAATTAGAGAAGAGGAACCTAAAACACTGAGAAAGAATGTTCATAAATAATTGAAATAAATAATTTTTCTACTTTCCGGTTAAGTATTTAAAATAAAAATAAATAAATTTGCTTAACTCCATTACTTTCTCCCAGTGTACCATAATTAGAGAAGAAGATCCTAAAACACTGACCAGGAATTTATTTAAATAATTGAAATATTTCATTCAAATACTTGAAAAATAATTATATAACAAAATAAACTAACTTAACTCCATAACTTCCTCCCAGTGTACCCGAGTTAAAGAAGACCCTAAAATAGTTTATTACCAAAAATGTTATTTAAACGAGAACTAAACTTGAAGCCCTCTCCCTTTTGAGATTCTGTTCATCTGGAACCGCAGAGTGGCTTTAACCCAAGATGCAGTGCTCTTTATGGCCTCCTCGAATGGTGGCTTAAAATTGCTACACTAAAGCATCACTTAAGTACAGTTGTGTTGTGTCTAAAAATGAGGAGGGAGGAGGGGGAGCCATACCACGCCCATGCTAAACCGACAATTAAGCTTTTTCCCGCCCACTTTTTTGGGGCTGCGAATGAGAGTCCTTTTACGATGGCCACTTTACGTGCCCATCGCCCTGCCACTGTTTTTTTGACCAGCTTTAAAGTGATTTTGTTAGTGGCACTAAGTGGTGAACCCCCCTTAAAGCTCGCTTCCTACGCTCATGCCAAACTCCCCTTTCTACGCCCCTGCCAACCCCCCTTCGAATCACCCGAAAGCGAAGTTGGAGCGACATTATTTTCTTATCTCGCTATAGCTCACTGCGCCTAGGGGTATGCAACACTTTTTATTCTTGTTTTAAGAGAAAACAATTCGTTGGGCATATGAAAAAGGGGGGGATATGAAAAGAGGGGTTATCTATTTAAAGGGGTTAATGCCAATTTAAAGGGAGTTAAGAACTTTTAAAAATATATTAACACATAATAACAGATACATTTAAAGTACAGACAGTTAGAGCACTTATGACTATGATATATCTTAAAGAAAGAAAGGGGAAATTATTTTAATTTACAATTCCATGAATTTTTAATTGCTTGAGGAAGTATATGAAATAAAATCATACGAATAATATTATTTAGAGAAAAGAATATAAAAAAAATGTTTATTAATGAAAATATTATTTTAGACCAATAAACAATTAAAATTTGCATGTAAAATGTATAAATGATGACATTTAAATAAAAATTCACAACAACGAATTAAGAATAAAATCTGTATATAATTTTCCTAATTTCTTGTAATATATTCTATGTTTAATGTTCATTTAATTTTATTGAATTTTACTGCGAATAATATTTAAACATTTCTTATAAATATATATATTATATCCTCACTCCCCTTTTTC
>JAJJHY010001290.1:6439496-6451593 GCA_021224005.1 Drosophila setifemur
ACTTTTTTGTTATATTTTGTTTCCTTTGTTGTGTGTTTGGAATGTTCTTGGCCCTCCGCCGATTGAAGCCTTTGCATGTGTCACGTTGACTCAAGTTGAATTTTTCTTCGAGTTTTCCCCGTGAGTTTGGGGAACTTACTTACATGTAAGCGGCTTTTGTGAGTACACCTGCCACTCCCCCTTGCCTCCTCCTCCTGCCCCCCTTTGGTTTTACCGATTTCCCAGGAAGTTCCAACGTGCGGCAGACATCTTGTCCCGCTCGTAATCGTAGAAAATCAATAGAATTTCCTCACTTATAATTGTGTTTGTGTTATGACTGACTACGGCACCCTCCTCCATCCTCCCCCGGATTCTCCCGGTGTATATTTTTTTTGTCTGTCTGCCAGTCTGTGTGCTCTTATGAATTATTGAATGGCTTATGCTGTTTTTTGCTCCTCTCAATGTTTATTTACATTTGTAATCCGGTTTTTCTTTTTATGCCGCTTCGACAACTTTATTGAGAAAACTTTATCGGCTTTCTTTGTATCTGCCAAAGTTCATATATGGCAACAAATGGCATCTTATGGATACCAAGGCTATTCAATATTTAATATAACTATTTATTAAGGCTGAATTCTGAATTCCTTATATTGGAATTTCTTTGAAATTAATTAAGAATATAAATTGAAAATAAATGCATTTAAAATATAATTTCTTTCTGAGGCAGCTGTCACTCAATTAAATATGAATAGCTATTGATTTAAGTTTATTTTCGATTTAAATAAATTGAAAATATTATCCCCTGACTCATATTTATATATTTCCTATTTAAACGCCTTGTTTGGATATTAAATTGAAGTGTTTCTCCCTCTCACTCCTCAGACGGTTGTCCATTTAATTAGCTGTCTGTCTGCATTTGTGTTCATCCTTCAGCAAGTGGTGAAGTCCTCCTCCTCCTTCTCGACCAGCAGGATTATGAGTCACAAATTGCGTAAAATGTTTTTGTTAATTGCTGAGACAGAGGGTCCTTGTCCGCATATATCTATATACATGTATATATATATATACCCTTGTATATCCCATTCTCATTCTTATTCCCATTTGGCTGTCTTTGTCGCTGAGCGACTACTGCTGATTATTATTATGGAAATTGCATTCGCCGTTGTTATTGTGGGTTGTTTGTTTACTCTAATGAGCATTTAATGGCAATTTCCCAACCTGATGACACACACACACACACACACTAATACACAGCGATGGGAAAGTGAGAGAAAATTTGAGAAACTGCTGGAAAATGAATGGGAATGAGAATGAGAAAATGAGTTGTGGAGAGAGTGAGAGTCGGGGTTCAAGGCGAGACAATCAGATTGGTTTTACCTGTTATTCACCTTCCGGTTGTCCAAGCTTCACCCTTTGACCCTCTCCCCTGGAGTTTTCCCTCTCCTCTCCTCACTCACTATTCTAATTTCATTTTTATTACACTTTTCCCACTCCATTACAATTGCGTTTTGTTTTGTTTTTTTCTTTCGCCGGGTTTCCTCGATGTTCATTCATAAATTACGGGGAAATTCGTGAGATAGCAAGGTTGCTGCTGCTGCTGTTTTTTCTCTCGCTATTTTCATTGGAATTTCCCCCGATCCCTACATGTGAGATATATATATATCCTTCTGCACTGTGTAGTTATCCCGGCGGGAATTGCGCATAATTTGCGCATGTTAATTAACTCATTTCGGGCATAGATTTGAGCTCGAACACATGTAATTAAGCAAATTACGTAAATTACGCAAATTACGCAAATTAAGCAACTAAATAAATAGTTTTTGGCGGGGGGAGGAGGGGAGGGGTAGGGATTCTCCAGGAGTGGGTTTTGTTGGGTATTTTACCCTGATGAGTGCCAAAACACTTTCAAGGTCATTTGCCCGACTCGGTGGCTGCCTTAATAGCCTCTTCCCTTGGAGCTGCCAGTGGCGTAGTCATCGGTGGCCCAAAAAGGGGGGCTCCACTCGGGGGAGGCTTTGTTGTTTGCCAACCCCCCACCTGTTCCTTAGGCTTAGTGGTGTGGCCTTTGTGGTTTTTGGGCTCGGTGGCTTGGGCATTTCATCTCACATGTGTCTGGTTTCGGTTTTTGGTTTCCCTTTCCTTGGCTTCCATTTTGGCCACTCGGATCCCTTTTGGATCCATACATCATCATCATACACACACAGAGGCAGTGCGACCCCCCTTTCCCTTTGGCACGCCCCTCTTTCCCTGTTTTGGGAAAACTTTTAATGCACTAAATAACTACAGGAAAGTTATTTCATCTTGAGTGCCTCGTACTCACTCAGAAAAATAAAACTATAAAATTTAAATTTAAATTTTTGAATTTAAAAAATATATAAATATTTACTTTAAATAATGTATTTAATCTGAGTAAACATGTATTGGGTAAATATAGAATATTAAATATTCATTTTAGTCAGATTTTTAAATTATGCTCAAACACAATTAACATAATACAATTCACATATTTTTAAAACTATCATTTATATTTATATGAGCAATTTCCAATTAAACAATTTAAATTACACTGAGAGGATCCTTTTGGCATGTGTATTTTGTTTGGTTGTGTGTTTGGGAATCCCCCCTCTTTAACCTTCCCCATTTGCATATGCTCCGAGAAGTGAGAAATGCAGTCGCATCACTTTGGACAAACTTTCACCAACGTCAGCGCCTGGAAAACTTCATCCTTGACACTAACACCCCCTCACAACTAGTCACACACACCCCCCCATAAATATACAGACACCACCCCTGGAGCCCTCTTCACTGGCTCTAAGCAATCTTCTGGGGATAAGCATAGCTATATATGATCCTTTAAGTGCTGCACGATTGCATAATAGACGGAATTCTCGAGTGGAAACTTGGCATAATTTCTTGGCCATCAAATCTGTTTGCTGAGTGTTTATTGCATTTTATTTTGGAGGGGCGAGGAAGGAGGAGAAGCGGTCGCAGATTGCCGGATAGCCATGAAGATGCCCGTAACTTTTTACGGACTTGGGATAATATTTTCCATCCGAGACATCCACGACATCCAAGGCATTCGCCGTCAACAGCTTGACTCGGAAATCCTTTCTTGTCAGTTTATTTTTCTTTTGCATTTCTCGAAGCCAACTTTGGTTTATTATGCTAAATAAAAAAAAAAACAAACATCCAATTTCAATTTCGAATATTTTAGTTGCAAATTTTAGTTTACAATCTTACAGTCAAATGATGTTTCCGATTTTGTATATCAGTAAAGTATTCTATTAAAAATATGTTCCTCATAAAATTGTAGAGACTATAGGAAAGGATATAAAAACATTAACAGTTTTAATAATTCAGATTTGTTAAAGAAATTTAATAAAAAATTTATGAATTGCATTTCTTGAAGGCAACTTTGGTTTATTATGCAGAAAAGAAAAATCTAATTTAATTTAAGTTTCGGATTATTTTATTTGAAACTACAACAAACTTAAATAAAATATTGTTACAGAATTTGTGTAACAATCAAAAATTGTATTTTAATTATGTTCCAAATATAATAGTAGAAAATATTGAAAAGGGTATAAAAATATTACCATCCTGAATAATTTAGATTTTTAATAAAATTTTATAAGAAATGAACATATATAGTACATTATATTATGCAGAATAAAAACATATAAGTTTTCAATTAAAAATATTTTAATTGGATATTTAAGATTACAAGTTGGACTTATATTAAAATTAAATTATTGATGTACTAGAATCAGTAAGATATTTTATTTAAATTTTGTGCCAAAATTAAAATATAGGAAATTTTTAAAATGGATTTAATAACATTAACAACAAGAATAACTCGAATTTTTTAAGGGAATTTAGTAGTAATTAATGAATCGGGGAGGAGTGGCTTATTATATTATATTATATTGCATAGCATTATAAATATTTAAGAGTGTCTAAATTTTCCAACTTACAGTTGCACGATTTACCCTTGCTGAAGAGTTGACCACTGCCTCCAGTCTGTCCGAAGGTAAGTTCCCTACCCCTATCCCGATCCCATTTCAACTCCTAATTGGACTCCCGAAATCCCGCAGAATGGGGTTCCGGATGGAGGGGCACCAACTTTCTAGTGGAGGTGGAGCAAACTGCGCCCATGTCAGCGCCCTCCTCCTCGTCGGCAGCCTCCAATGGCAGTGAGGATTACATTAGTGAGCTGGGAAGCCAGGAGCTGGACGAGGGATTCACAACTGGAGCCACAACAGGCAGCAATAGCACCGCAGTGGAAACAGGTGAGTTTCAAGGATTTGTCTCTCTGTAATTGAAATTGATTACATTAAAATTCGAACAGAAATNTATTGCATTTTATTTTGGCGGGGAGGGGAGGGGAGGAGAAGCGGTCGCAGATTGCCGGATAGCCATGAAGATGCCCGTAACTTTTTACGGACTTGGGATAATATTTTCCATCCGAGACATCCGAGACATCCAAGGCATTCGCCGTCAACAGCTTGACTCGGAAATCCTTTCTTGTCAGTTTATTTTTCGTTGCATTTCTCGAAGCCAACTTTGGTTTATTATGCAAAATAAAAAAAAAAAACATCCAATTTCAATTTCGAATATTTTAGTTGCAAATTTAAGTTTACAATCTAACAGTCAAATGATGTTTCCGATTTTGTATATCAGTAAAGTATTTTATTAAAGATATGTTCCTACAAAAATTGTAGAAACTATAGAAAAGGAAATAAAAACATTAACAGTTTTAATAATTCAGATTTGTTAAAGAAATTTAATAACAAATTAATAAAATATATTTCTTTAAGCCAAGTTTTTGATTTATTATGCAGAAAAGAAAAAAGACATACAATTTCAGTTTCGAATTAATAGTTGGAACGTTAAGTATACAAACTTAAATAAAATATTGTTACAGAATTTGTGTAGCAGTCAAAAATTGTATTTTAACTATGTTCCAAATAGAATAGTAGAAAATATTAAAAAGGGTATACAAATTTTACCATCATGAATAATTCCGATTTTTAAGGGAATTTAATAAAAAATCTATACAAGTATAGTACAAATATTTTAATTGGAAATTTTAGATTACAAGTTGGACTTATATTTAAATTTAATTATTTATGTGCTAGAATCAGTAAGATATTTTATTTAAATTATGTGTCAAAATTAAAGTATAGGAATTATTAAAAAACAACAAGAATAACTCAGATTATTTAAGGGAATTTATTAGAGAATTAATGAATTGGGAAGGATAGGTTTATTTTATAATATTACACTGTGTTTCATTATAAATACTTTAACATTAAAGAAAGTTAAAATTAATTATGGACACTTTTCCAACTTACAGTTGCACGATTTACCCTTGCTGAAGAGGTGACCACCGCCTCCAGTCTGTCCGAAGGTAAGTTCCCTATCCCTACTCCGATCCCATTGCGACTCCTAATTGGACTCCCGAAATCCCGCAGAATGGGGTTCCGGATGGAGGGGCACCAACTTTCTAGTGGAGGTGGAGCAAACTGCGCCCATGTCAGCGCCCTCCTCCTCGTCGGCAGCCTCCAATGGCAGTGAGGATTACATTAGTGAGCTGGGGAGCCAGGAGCTGGACGAGGGATTCACCACTGGAGCCACAACAGGCAGCAATAGCACCGCAGTGGAAACAGGTGAGTTTCAAGGACATCTTTCTCTCTGTAATTGAAATTGATTACATTAAAAATCGAACAGAAATTTCAAAAATCATTGAATTTATGATGAAAATGCATTTGGCATATTGTTCAGAATGTCAACAAGTTTTCCACACAGATTTTCCGTTGTCACTGCTTGTCAAACCAGCTGGAAAATGAGAAAACCGTTTTTAGTTGCAAAATAAAAGTTTTCGCCGTTGATGCCACAAAAACTAAGGCCGAACTTTTTGTGCAACAAAAAAACTAAAGTCGAGGCTTTGGCGGCATTTCTCCCACAAAATAATTCAGTGTTAGCCAAGTTGGAAATAACATTTTTTGTTTATGCTTTTATTAAAGTAAATGTATCTCTCCTTGGAAATTATTAAATTTTAAATTAAAACTGGAAATTTCTTTGAAAATTACTATGCACATAATTATCCAAATTTAAAACCAGAGAATCGCGGTGATTTGGGGGTGTTTCCTCAACCCAACGAAATTGAATTTCCGCGGATTCAAGCAGCCTCACACACATGTGTAGAATGTATCTTGTGGATAGCAGAGGCAACCCAGAGCAAATATTGAATTTTTCTCAGCTTCAACACCTGGAAAATCCCCCCCTGGGCCCGGGGACTTAAGGATTTTGGATGTTTAATAAATCCTCCATACCAAATACCAAATCCCATCCCAAATCCCATCTAAAAACCATTGTTTATCGCGGAGATTTCGCGGCATTTCGATAATTGAATTCGAGAGTCAGACTCTTGAGTTATTTATGCGCCGGCGACGTGCGACCAGTTTACAATCCAAACAAATCCATAATAACAATAATAACAATAATATTAAGGGAATACTTACATGTTGAGTCGAAACGAAAATAAATAAACACGGGATATAGTGAGTGTGGCACGTAATGTTGCCTAATGTCCTTTTCTTTTCTTTTCTTTTTGTTTTTTTTTTTGTGCAGGGCCCAAGATCATCGTGCGCACCGAGGAGGTCCTCATTGTGGGCCTCGTCCTCGTCCTCTGGGTGGGCGCCATCATGCTCTTCTTCAACCGTTGGGGCAAGATCCGGATGCTGGAGCCGTATCAGCCCAAGTTCCAGCAGCAGCACCGCAGCTCCTGTCCGCTGGTCGACATCGATGCAGTCACAACGCATCAGGTAGTCGGGAAAGAGTATTAATAATCAATATAATATTAGATTGAAATTTAAAAAAAAATTAACAACAATAATTAAACAATTTAATTACTATTTTTGTTTACTTCAATATATCATTTTTTTTGTATATAAAATTAGATTTATGATCAAGAAAAATTAAGATTTACAAAAGTTTGATTATTTTCCAATAGTATTTTACCATTATAAAAAAACAATATACAGAAAATAAATAAGTTAAGGAAAGTTTTATTATAGTCATTTTTTCATTATTTAAAAATCAACTTATATAAAATAAGTAAGTTAAGGGAAGTCTTATAGCAAACATTAATATTAATATATATTAATCTGTTTGTTTGAGTTCCCAAAGTTTCTTTATTTTTTTTCACATACTCGTACATATTTTAATTTGCTAAATCGATTTATTGTCAAGCCTCTTATTTTGGCTATTGCAAGAAAATTGAGCTTGTTAAATTTAAAATTTATGATATATTAAGTAATACTTACCATAATTCTTTATTTTTCGCAGCGCTCCTCCGTGTCGCGAATGTCGATGGGCATGGTGCACAATCTGAATATGCCGACGTGTCAATTTGCGGCATATAATCCCAACATGTATGCCAAGGGTATGTAGACGTCATCGACTTGCCCTTTTCCACCGAGTCCATAACTGGCCCGGCACCTCCTCCTGCTCCTTCTGCTGCTCCTGCTCCTCCTCTTACTCCTGCTGCTGCTGCTGCTGCTCCTTCTCCTCATTCTCCTACTCCTACTCCTTCCCCTCCTCCTTCTCCGCCTTTTTTCGCACTGATCCCACCACGTGTCACCCAACCACGCACGCACCACCCACCTACCTCCTCCTACTTCCCACCACCCACTTCCCTTTGGAAGTACCATCTGAATGCAATTAAAATCGAACATCCATCGAGCTTAAAGTATCTACAACTTTTACTGCCAGGGGCTGCACAGTGATTCAAAGGAAGTTTAATATTTTATTTTTGTATACTGTATTTTAAAAATACTTAAATACCTTTTTAAAATCAATGCCTTTGAGGGAAACAAAAACATTATATTTAAGAGAAGTTTAAATCGAATTAAAATTCAAATAGTTCTGTATACATTGCAATACCGAAATATTTGTATCTTAACTTAGTTTTCATATTATTTCTTCACATTTAAAAGGAAAAATTTATTTACCTAAATCCAAACAATGATTAATTATTATTTCTAACATCACCCTTAAATGTTGTATTCTTAATTTAAGTTAATTTATTTGTGCATCATTATGACTATAATTATTAGAATTAAGCGCATGCAATAAATCCCTAGCTTATGTCGTTTTCCATTATTTAAGCCCACTTGAATTTAATGAACTGGCTAACATATGCAGACATCTGTACCCGCTGATGATCCTCTTCAGCTTTACCATATAGTAATCCCCTATCCCCTGTCTCCGTTCCTGCTCCTGTCCCAGCCCCTTCTCCAAATCGAAGCCATCGGAAATACTTATGCGTAATGTGACTTTGCAAATGCCACGCCCACAATTTCTGTTAAATACAGCATTTAGTTGTAGTCACTTCTTTTTGTTGTTGTTTTCCTTCCTTTTTTAATGAGTTGCCAGACAATTAAGTTGCCCGCCAAGCGACGGAGCGCAAGTGAGGCAAATAACAATACAATTTTAATGCCACTGCCGGAGGGGAATCCCCCAGCTACCAGTTCCCAGCTCCACACACACATCTCCCCCCAACCATGGCCAGCGCAATTAAATCTCATGGATACGCATGGAGCACAGAGAGGAGGAGATACGCACATAAAACATTCAGGCGAAAAAGCCTGGATACGGATGGTGATGGAGATATGGGATGTGGAATGATGACGATGATGTTGGGGAATCTTGCGGGGAGTTGGAGACAGCTGGGGGCGTGGCCGGGCCAAAGGATGAGTCCTGAATGCGGAGACCTCGAACCCAGGAGCGGAAAGTCTATTAAATTGAGTCGGAACAGCGCCGCTTAAGGGGCTTCCCTCGAGGAGATGAGCTGGGGGAGAGGAGCTGGAGAAGAGGAGCTCGTGACACGTGGAAATACAAAATATACTCGTAGATGCAGTTGTTTAAAGGAAAAATATCTAACAGATATTTGTGCTTCGATAAATATATTATTTTTAATAATATTTATTAAAAGTTTANGGAATGATGACGATGATGTTGGGGAATCTTGCGGGGAGTTGGAGACAGCTGGGGGCGTGGCCGGGCCAAAGGATGAGTCCTGAATGCGGAGACCTCGAACCCAGGAGCGGAAAGTCTATTAAATTGAGTCGGAACAGCGCCGCTTAAGGGGCTTCCCTCGAGGAGATGAGCTGGAGAAGAGGAGCTGGAGAAGAGGAGCTCGTGACACGTGGAAATACAAAATATACTCGTAGATGCAGTTGTTTAAAGGAAAAATATCTAACAGATATTTGTGCTTCGATAAATATATTATTTTAATATTATTTATTAAAAGTTTAGAGTCTGCGACTATAAATTTTTAAATTACGTTTTTGAATAACCCTTATATTTTTTTTTTAAATCATCAATTAAATATTATTTTAATATTTGCAATAAAATGTCATATTAAAATATTTCATTTAATTTTTTTTAACTTTTTAATTTCACACATATTTTTTAAGTTGCAAGTATATTTCAAATTAAATGCAATACATTTTTACCTAAAACAAACAACTAAACCAATATGCAGTCCTTCAGAGATAAATATGCATCAGAAATTTGTGCATCGATAAAAAACATATTTTTTTGTAGTATGATTTTTTATGAAATTAAAACATGTTAATATAAATATTTTTAATACTCTTTTATTTGAAATCATCAATTAAATTCATTTAAAAATATGCAAGAAAACATTATACCAAAATTATTCTTAAATATTTCATTAAGTATTTTTATCAAATTTAAAAAGATTTTAAATTCACAAATATTTTGTAAGTTTCATATATTAGTTATATTTACATTAAGAACGAATATTCTGTATATATTAATATGCAATATATTGTTATTTACCAGTTATATATACACTATATTTAAATTTTTAAAAAGCACTCCCATTTCCCAAACCACATACAAAAAAAAATATCACGAATCCATCCCTAAATTGTTCCATCTTACCTTATCCGAAAGCCTCCTGCACTCCTGCTGGTTATGGCGTGAGCAAGTGCTCCCTAACCTCCCGCTCCTGTATCCTTGGAACCAGCAACCGACAACCAACAACCAACAACCCGGGACTCAAGCGTTATCCATTATCCATGTTCCTTATTCCAGGGTACGCATCGCATGTGTCGCAGGCATCGCGACCCCGCCAGAATTCGGTGTTCGTGGGTGCCAGCAACAGTCACTACATGATTCCGCGTCCTCCGAGGAAGACCCGCTCGGCGATGGATCTGCACTCCATGGTGCTGGACGAGAGTGCCGAGCAGGTGTAGGATTCCCATCCATTGGATATCCCTTGGAGCTCCCTTGGAGGGACGCAATTCGAGTGTGCTAAGTCAGTCTGTAAGTCGGTGGGGTGAGAGGTGTGCGATTGCGAGTGTGCAACTGCCATGATAGCCCATTTTCTTTCAGTGTTTCAAGGGAATATATATAATGAAATATTTCCTACAAAAATATATTAATTCCCCAAGAACTGCTTTTGAGTGTCTAAAAGTATGCAACAAAACATTTCTA
This sequence comes from Drosophila setifemur, assembly GCA_021224005.1. Classification (NCBI taxonomy): domain Eukaryota; kingdom Metazoa; phylum Arthropoda; class Insecta; order Diptera; family Drosophilidae; genus Drosophila; species Drosophila setifemur. The sequence continues at coordinate 6,450,006 of JAJJHY010001290.1, forward strand.
GATATTTATTTTGAAGGAGTGTTTCCTGTGCAGATACTTTTCCTCTAAGATATATTTAAATATATATTATATAGTAACTGAAACAAAATGGGTTGCATGGCAGTCGAAAAAAGGGGAATATTGTATTTTATGGAATATTTTTTTTTTGTATGGATATAAGATGAAGAGGGAGCAAGCAAATGGGGAGATGGATTAGCACTGTCCAATATTTGCAACTATATACAATATCTGTATCTGTACTTACGAATCTCTCTCTCTCTATACCTTTTAAAAAAGTACTCTCTCTGTCGCACTGCTGCCAAATAAATAGGTTTTTTCAGTCAATTTGAGTCAATTTTAGTTTAGCCAGCTGACAGCCACGACACCCCAGAATATACTTAGCATATGCACGGTGGCAGTCAGCTTCTGTCACACACCAGGTTATCTATCTATCTATCGGCGCGGGGAGAACTCAAAACGTATCTGTATCCTAGAGTATTATTAGCCCTAACCAATGTTACTCAACGTAGTCTTTCTATCTATTAAACCAGTTTTCATGCAACTTAGCGTTGTTTTTCAACCTCTACAACAACAACTACAACAACAACTACACAAATATTGGATGCCAGAGCTAATTGTTATATATACACGAAACCAAAAAAAACTTAACCAAGGTTAATCAAATATATATATATTTGTATATCCGTTTAGAGTGTTAGAGAGCCCCGTTGAAGCCGTTTAGTTCGTAAGCCCAAAGCTCAAAGATATCACCAGACAACTCCCAACTTGACCAAACTTCAGTTTAACCCTCTATATATCTACTCGATCTGAAACCTATCTGAAATCTATCCAACTAACTTGTAAGTAATTTCGACCAACAAACTGAACAATGAGAGTGTTATAAACGGAGGGCAGATGGAAGAGGCATCTGAGCGGTGGGGAAAAGTGCGGAAAATGTGGAAAAGTGTGGAAAAGTTGAGAAAAAGAGAAAAACTAACTAACGAAAGCTTTAAATTCCTGGGGTAACCTGCGGGTTGCCCGCAAAACCAAGAACCCATCCACTTCGAAGTAAACTATACCAGAAAAAAAACAAAAAACTAAAAACAATACTAAGAATTGTAATTTAAGCTTAAGATAAACGCAGTTTTATGGAAACAACTCTTGTGCGAAATGTGTGGATCAACTGTATACTTTACCAAAGAAATCGGATCAAGAACTACAATATATATATCGAACATTTATTAAATAGCCAACAATTGGATTTATTCTCACAGAACACAGAACACTCAATAGATACTATTACTAGTACGAACAACTGTTGAATATGAATGTTTAATTATCTTGTCTACAATATTTACAAGAGCCTGAGCAAAACCAATTATATATACACTTGTGTACTATATCAAAAAAACTAAACTATATGTATACATAACATATATATATATTATATATCTATATACATGAATGTATGAAACCAAAAACAAAACAAAACAAAAAACAAACAATTATATACATTTTGAAAATTTCAATTAAAATAAAAAATTATATTTGAAGTGAAGAACTTTGGAGAAGATTACGTAATTTAGTTTTGGAAGATATAGTACACAAG
>JAJJHY010001290.1:6451673-6474952 GCA_021224005.1 Drosophila setifemur
AAATTAATTTATATTGAATACTTTGAAATATTAATAAAATATTAAATATTTTCAATTCTAATTTTTTTTAATTTTTCTGATTTTTCTCAATGATAACCAAAAGTTGTCTCAATCTGTGAGATACTTGCAACTCCCATTTTATTTCAATCGCAATATATCGAAATCAAATGACCTACAGATGTCGTTGGTAATGTTTCGGTTAAAGTGTTTATGGTATGCAATAAAATATAAAGCTATTTGCTTTCGATTCTTAATGAACACAGTTTCTGTGTCACCCCATGCCGGGTGCGGGTCCGGGTCCGGGTGCGGGTCCGGGTCAGGGTCCGGGGGTCTGGGTTCCAACATTTCGCAGATGTCGCGGGGTGGTTCCTTGGGCCGCTTTGATTGGCTTTTTCACAAAGGGAAAATGTAGGGGGGCAAGTGGGGAAAGTGGGAAAGCGGGGAGGAAATGTGAGAGGAGAAGGCTGAGGGGGCTGAGACGGGGCCTTTGGCCATAAACACATTTGACAAGGCGGCCAGAAAGCGGCGCTTAAATGGCTAAAAGCGTGAAAATGTGGAAAAGGCGGGGTTGCCGGGGCCAATAAACGGAAGGAAGCCATCGGCCATCGGGTTCAAGTGCAGGCGATTTATGATGCCACTGCCATTGCAGCAGCCAGCTAAAAAATACTGCAAAAAAATTATCAACACTATTAAAGATTATTTAAAAAAATATGCATCTTTTAAATCTTCCCTTCAAAGTTTAAATGTAACCATGAAAATACCATTTTAATAGAATTGATTTTATCCAGATTTCACTAATTAAATATTTGTACTGCATTAAAAAATATTTTAAAAATTATACAAAACACTTATTTAAATTCTGGAAGTACTTCAATACAAATCTAAATTATTTCGATTTTTCCCAGTGCATCAGAAACAGTAAAAGAAAAACGACCTTGTCGCCGCCGCGGGCCACAAATCAAACGAGTGTCGCCACACCCCACATCTGCCATGTATTTGCCCCCCTTTTGGTACCCCCTTCTGCTACCCCCTTTTGTTCCGCCCATGCTGCTGCAACTTGCAAGGGCCCAAGTGCTTGTGTTCCAGACATGCTTTGCCTGTTCGAAAGACGATTTCAATTCGTTCTCACTTCCTTCAGAGGGATACAAAAAATAATAAGAGATTTTACTGTCCTTAAGCCTATTGACTTTCTCAATGTATTTTATGTAATAAAGATTTATTAGGGAACTATGTATATAAATATTTTCACACATTATTAAAAATATTTAAATTTAATTCGAAGCAATCTTATTTAGTGCAGAATTCCTAAAGAGATACCTTAAGATACATTGCTCCCTTGAAAGTCTTACTGAAGTAAAAATGCTTTCCAAGCAAAAAAAGCTTCCAAAAATTGCCCAATATATTGCAAATATTTTGTAGGCATGCCCAGAAAATTGAATCGTAATCGTAAAAATTATTAAACAAAAAAAAAAAATGCCAACCATTGTTCCCAGGACATTCGCACATTCGGGGCACAAAAAATGGTGACGATTCTAGCCGGCGCTGTAATCGAGGGCTATATAACAGACTTTATGTTTAACGGCGATGGGGGGCCATCGGCAATCTGCATAACAATGTGAATTAATTTCAGACACGACCAGGCCATCATGCAAATCTCGGCCAGCATTTCGGGGGGGAGGATGGAATGTGAAGTGGCGAGTGAGCGTGTCAAAGATTGATTGACCAGGTCGAAGGAGGCGGGGTAAAAATTAAGGACAAGTGTCCGGGTGCTCCAGTGGCTAATCAGAAATGCTTAGCATAATGGCTTTTTCCGGAAGCTGCAGGATTTATGGACCAGCAGACCGAGAACTTAATTGCCTTTGGTAGAAGTATACTATATATGTACGAGTATATCCCAGCTTATAAAGTTAATACACTCGGATGGCATCCTCTTTTCAATTTATTTCTATCTCCATTTCTTTTGATTTGTCCACTGAGGGACATTTAAATGGAATGGCAAGGAATTGAGAGGAGAGGAGAGGGAAGGAAAGGAACTGCAAGCTCACACACGTCAGCAGCTGCTGTTATTGTTTGGGAACAACAAAAAGAACAGGACCCGCCGGAAGCCTTCAGAGTTCCTGCCACGTCTTTGCTTTTTCTGTGCTCTGTGTAGCAAGGACACATAGTTGCTGCGCACTTGCAATTCCTTTAGTATATTTCCCCCTCTTATACACTCTCTCTGAGGGTTTTTGCTGTTTTTCACAGGAGTTTGTAACACAATGAAGCAGAAATCTTAAAGAATATATCTCTCCTTCATTACTCTCCCAGTTTGTAAGTCAATCTTCCTGGTAGGGTATCCCCTCTTCGGTTACCTCCTCTTCTGGACTTTACTTTTCGTTTTGCCCCCAGCTGCCGCATTAAATTTTCAGTGCCCTTCGAAACTCCGCCGTTTTATTATTTTTATTATTATTTTTTTTTTTGTGTTCGCCGTGGTACAGACTCCCACATGAACGATCACTTTAATTGCCGCAGCTTTATTTTAGATGTTTGCCACTCATAAACGTAAATCAGAATCACTGCAAAATGTTCGCTGACGTGCGAAATTTTCGCTTTTTGCCAAGCTCAGCAATTTTCTTTTGGCTTTTGGGCAACACAGGAGTTTCTGGGGGGGGGAAGGAGGGACACTCCCCCATTTCATGGCGGAAATTAAGATTATTTATGATCTAAGCTAAGGGATATGCATAGCCACAAATCAAGGTAGCATTCATAGTTTGGATGTAAGTATTTAGCTGGGAGGGAATATAAATTATATGGATATATGAAATGTGCAGCAGATTTTTACAAGTTTTAAACATTACAAATAAAATTAAAAATAAATTACAAGCATTGTAAATAGACATAGATTTAATGTGAAAATGGTAAAGTAAGTAACAACTACTTAACATAAAAGAAATAAACATTTTATGATAAGAAAATTTTCCCATAAATATTTTTGTATATTAGGAAAAGCAGTGATTTTTCATGGTACTCAAAATTGTTATTAAAATAGGTGGAATAAAAACTAAATAAATTATAATGAACTTTGAAGAAAGGTAGGTTTCTCTTCAAAGTTCATTATAATTTAAATTAAATTGAACTTCTTGTTTAATAAATATTTGAAATATTTAAAATTTATTAATGCGGAACATTGCCATTTACTTTTTTTTCATTTAACAATTTTAACTTCAACTTTATTGTGACTTCAACAACTATTTTATCTAAGTACATATACTATATAGTATTTTTTTGAAGAAACTGCTGCTGGGATAATCTGCCATCAAGATGGATAATATTTTTAAAATTTACGCAGACTTCTTTCCGCTCCCGCTCCCCCAAACAGCCCCAAATAGTTGGTCCAGCTGATTGATGGGTTCCACTCAGGACATGCTCCTCCCAGGACTTGCCCCGCCCGCCTTTTGAACTGCATGAATAATGGGGCAAAATGTCGGGGGAAACTAGCTTTAGCGTGTGCATATACTCGTACATCAAGTGCAAACAAACATGAAATTTGATTACCAAAACAAGAGGGCCAGCTTTTAGACGAACCTCCCTTTTCTGGCCACCACCCATCCATGATTAATTGTATCTGCATCTTGCAGCTGCATTCCCCGCACTCCAACAGCTAGCAGTTAATTTCTTTGGGACATCTTTGGCAGCCCCAAGCCATCGCCTATTCTTACTAATTATGTTTTGACTGAAGGTCAGTCGCCAGCAATGTGCGGCTTTTCTCACAATTTCCACACAGTTTTACACACAGTTTTACACACCCACCCACCCCGAGTGGTGACAAATGCAATAAAGCTGGGAAAAACCTTTTGTTGACGAGGGTGGAATAAAATGGAATGGGATGTGAGATCTCACTGTTGCCAGTTTGATTAATGACAACGATTGCCGGGACCGCTGACGGATGGCCAAGAGATGGGGCCATTTTCATGGTCACGGTGAAGGGGGAACCAAGACGGAGACGGAGCAAGAGGATGAGGAATGGGGGATGGAAGGATGCCCACTTTATTATGGCCAACTAAGTTGTCTGCCAGCCAAGCGAATGAACCAACGGCCCACCACACCAAGTCGTAAAACATCTTCACAGAGTCATTTTAAATCAGAATGAATCAGAGCGAACCAAAAAAAAACAAAAACAAAAAATGAAGCTGGCCCAGAAATCAATCAAGGGCGGTGGGGGGCGTGGCCGACTGCAACTGTCATCAATGTTTACGAGCGCCCATAATGACAAAACATTGAGCCGTTGGCGATGACGATCCCAGCCGGATAAATGCCATTGGCATAATCAACAAAAACAGGGTCAGTGGTGGCCAAAGATACATCTGATAAATATAATACTATATTCTTGGGAAAAAAGGATTAGTTGGTTTCTGTTTATAAATGAAAAAGGGGCTTAGAACACTAAATAAACTGCATATACAATATAATTAAAACAAAGTTATTAACCAAATAAAAGCTTTGAATATCAGTTGTACTTTTTGAAATATCATTTTAAAATTGTTCTAAAAAAATAAGTAAATAATTTATACACAAAATATAACATTAATTTATATTAAAATATATTACAAAACACATTTTATTTTAAAACAAAACACCACTTTAAGTAAAATAAAATACTTTCAACAAACCATCAGAAATTACTTATTTCTTAGGAAGTAAAAATTTATACAAATTATTCCCATTTCAGTTAATAAATTTCCTTTAAATAAAAATTGTAAGCCTGCCATCACTGAACCGCAGCATCCACAATATTCCTCTCCATCCAAGGCACCACCCCCAATCCTGCATCTTTGTTGTTGGACGCCCTTTGTTGTTTGGCGAACAATGCGTGAAAATAAAACGAGCGATAATGAGTGCGTGCCGCAGACGAGGCGCTGACCCAGAGTTTGTCACTCACTCAGCCGTCCCATCCCACCCACCTAGCCAATCGTTTTATACCAGCCACCCCCAGGCTGTCCGCCCATCGGAGCATTCATCCTTCGCCTATCGGGGGGCGACCATGTGCTGACAGCAAATTGTCCAGAAACTCAAAAAGGCAACAAGCCGTTGAAGCCATAAAACGCTCAGCAAACAGCAGAACCGAACAGGCCCCACAAAGATGGGAGGGCAACAGAACAACAACAACAACAACAACAAAAAACGTACATAGTCCCAACTGTCAAAGGCATTCTTTCGCCTCATAAACACTCATAAAGATTGGCCAAAACCTACAACAAATTCACAAAAAAGGTTTTGCTTGCATTTCCAGGGCCTACCAGATGGTGACCGAAGGCAATAAAATGGCGGGAAACGAGCCAGCTGATGGGGGCAATCAAGTGGCAATCAAATATATCCAATTGTGCATATCATAGTATTCTATTTTTGCAGAAAGAAAAAAATCAGCGAATAACGTTCAAAATTTAAATTTCGCAAAATAGTGCTGCCAGACTGTCAGCAGAATTTAACATGGTCATGTTAGAGTACATAACAGGTGTTAAGTAAATGTAAAGTTTACATTATGGCCTGTGCAGAGAGTTGACAGTCTGTTAAAGTATTGCTAGATTGGTTATTAACTTAAGGTGGTTAATTTACATAAGCTGCCAGATCGTTAGATTATTTAAGCGCGAGTTTTAAATTTGTAGCTTAACCAGTGACATCAATGAAATATGATTGATTAAAGCCTTTTCTTAACTCTTACTTGATAAAACTAAAAGACTCTTTAAACTTAAGCAGTTTTAAGTTGTGCCTCGACAGAATGAAAGTGCTGAACATCTAAAACCCAAAGCTTGGACAACAAATAAAATTGTTTAAAATAGATTTCATTGCTGGACATTGTTGACATTGGACATTGTTAACACTTAGATGAAATGAGTGAAATGTGAGAGGTAAACTCTCAATCAGACACCTGGGAATGCACTTGGGATATGTGTGTATATATATTTTCTCTCAGAAAATAATTTGATGTGTTCAGTTCCGATTGGAGATGATTTTTTAATAAACAATAAATAATCAGAACCAAATCGTCTTAGAAGGTAGAAAGAAGGGTAAAGAAAAAAGACAGATACATATGTTCGAATAAATCAAGTTACTCGCATATTTACAAAAACGATTTTCATATAATTTAATAATAAAAAAAAAAAAACTGAGGGCTTTGAGCTTCAAAATGCATCCCCTTCAAGGACTCCTCCTCCTCCTCCATCTCTCTGTGTCTCTTCCTTCTCCGGTGATGGATATACTACATGAAGTCATCAGACTCATTTCCCGCATCGTAGTTGGTGCGCATGTTCTCGGACTTCTGCAGGGAGGCGTAGCTCCTCAGCTCCGCCTCCAGCTCACGTTGCTTGGCCGCCTCCTTCTCGTGCTCCCGGCGTTGGCGCTGAATCTTCTTCTGGTCCTGACGCTCGGCGGCGTCACGTGTCTCGCGCAGTCCCCTGAAATCGGGATGCTCCTCCTCCGTCTTGGTCTTATTCAACCGATTGATGATCTCATTGATGCGCTTCTCCAGCCGTATCTTACGCACGGCCTTCTCGTCGTGATAGGACACCTGACCCGGCTCCATGCCCGGTGTTTTCTTGAGATTCTCCCACATGGTGTAGACCACCTCCAAATTATTCACCTTGTTCCCCTGGATGCTATTGGCCTTGCACAGCTGGGCGGCGTCCACGAGCACGTCGGAGGGTATGTCGTCAATGGTCTGGCCGGGCCGAAGGCGCAGATAGACGTGGGCACTGGACAACTCGTGGACATGGAACCACACGTCCTCCGGCCAGCCCCAGCGGATCAGCTCCTCGTTCTCGTACTTGTCGCGACCCATGTACAGCATCGCCGTCGGCTGCACCACGTTGCTCTTGAAGTAGAATACCATTTCGACCAGGACCGGGACCAAATACAACTCAAAATGTAAAACAAATTAAATTAAATGCTAGGGGCTCTCGTTTTTAGGGATGGAAGTTGCCTGCCAGCTGACAATGCCGGCTTATCGATGTTGGTCTGTATATCGATTTGTGGATGTTAAATTGCTCGCTGGCTCTGTTAAGCGATCGGGTAACATGTGGCTGTAAAGTATATCACTGCTAACTAATGGTAATCTGTTAAGCGATCGGCTAACATATGGCTGTTAACTAGCTCACTGTTAACTAACCCGAGAATCTGTTAAGCGATCGGTGAACCTACTGTTAATACTAAAAATACCAAACCTGATTTTGTTTTTAAAATTTAACGGACTTTCAAGACGAATCGAGAAGCTAACAAAAAATGAAGCCGGTTGGCAAGAACAAAGCGTTTTGTTTTTTTGTTGCCAGGCCGGGCTAAGAGGCTTTTTAGTTAGGCTGACGTAGCTGGCGGACACTTCAAATAACCAGTTCTGAACAGTTTTGCTGGGACAGTGACAATTGGTTATGTGATTCTTCGAGAGGTACTTGGAAAATCACACACAAATCAGTTGTTTTGGGCATGGACAAAATATATAAGTTGAATAAATACATCAAAAAATATAGATCACATATACATAATTCAAATTTAATATATTTAAATATAATATATAAAACATATTCAATGACTCACAATCACAGTATTTTTTTTCCACATTCTTTTGCTATTTAATTTTTTCCTAAAATATAATTTGAATTCTTGATAAGAAGTATTTATTTAATGAAAAATAATTGAACATTCTTTAAATCCGTTTTGTAAATAACATATTTAATTGCAAATAAATTACTTTCAATTGGTAAACAAATTTAAATTTTTAAAATAATTTAATTGATATTATTTAGCTTTGCTTACGTTAATAACTTCCTTGGGGAAATTCCCCGCAGAACACTTGTTTTAATCGGTCAAAAAGCAATAGTTATGCGCCTCCTACGTATTTTGCCATTATCCGATCAAACAAAAAATATATAGATTCCGGGGGGCTGTTATCTGATATAGACTGTATTTGTTTTTTTTTCTTGTCAACGCTCTTTCGGGGCAGACAGTCTCACGTTTTTCTTTGTGACTGTTTTATCAGCTGTCGCACAAGGCATTTACATAAACCCCCGATCGTCTGTGTATATATTCGAGTGGATTTCGACATTCGAAAGCCTCTTTTTCGGCCAGTTATACTCGTATATATTATATTTGGTTTTCTGTATTCTCGGGGGCTGTTCCACAGAAACCCGAAAAATAATTGATTTAAAATTGTGTCGGGTTGATTGATTATCCTCTCCGAGGGGAAGATACATACATATGTAACTATAGGGAAAGTCCCGATGGGAGGCGGTACAGGGGCGTGGCTCCAGACAGCAACCTGAATTTCGCTCACGGCCGAAATAAATCAGCAACTTTGAACAGCAACCAAAAATCAAATTCGAATTCAAATTATCTACCAGCACTTTGGCCCTTGTCACCGGCCATAAATTACTTATCGTTTCCCCTCGACAGCTCCACTTTTTTTTTTGGTTTTTACCTCTTTTTTTTGCTAGCCTCTCATTATAATTATTTTGGTGTTTTTTATATATATATTATGTATGGAATGGGTTCCAGGGCCGAAGGCAAATTGCTTGATTTTGTTTAAATATTTTAGCCATAAATATTTGAGGCACAATTTAAATATTTGGCCGGGAACAACCGAATTCAGAACTAAATTCAACTGAAAGCTGGCTGGCCTGGTCTATTATCGTGATTACATTCTGTGCTTTGTGGTCATAAAAGTCAGCAGACCGCAATTTGTGGCTCGGATTTCGCTAATTAAAGTAGCCCACAACAGCCATCGGATACGAGCCCATCCGATATCCAAGCGATTCCAAGCGGTCCAAAACCGAAACCATCCGAACCGATCTCCATGCTATCCCGGCATTATTCATTTCTGAACGATCGGCCGCGTGGCAGTGGCATGGATCGTGGATCGTGGATCGCTATTCGTTGATAGGTTCGGCGGGTCCCAGCCCTGAAAACCAAAGCGTCGTTATTAAAATTCCGCCAGATATCGCATAATTTATGCACCTCTTCCGTAGTTAGCTGCCGCAAAAGAGAGAGGGCTATATTCGCGAAGAAAGAGAAGGGTTGATTAGCAGAGAAATGGCTCTGATAAGCGACGCGACTCGCTACGATTCGATTCTCTCGACCCAAATCTCTCTTGTTTTGGCCTTTGGCCAACTTGCAGGCGAACGGGTTCGTAAACAGAACACAAATTTCATTAACGAAACAGTAGTGTTTACCTTAGAAAGATACCCTAATTGAAAGGGTAAAAGAAGGATCCATTGACTATTCTGGGAACTATAAATATTTATTGTTAGATTGAAAAGTTTGTGAGTTGGGGACAAAGAATTTATTTACCAATAAATACCAATCTTATAAATAGTTAAAAGTAAATGCTAATAAACATTTAAAATCACACTTTAGGGAATATTCACTTAATTAATTATTTATCTTTATAATTTTCATCTGAATTTTGTATACTATTATTTCTTATTTATTGATGCTTAATTTATTCACATCTCCATCTATTCAACTCGATTATTTAGATTTCTCATAAATACAAAACCATTTAAGGAATTTTAGGGAATATTCATTTAATCATATATATACTAATTATTTATCTTTCTACTTATTTTTTATTGCTGTTTAATTTATTCACACCCCCTAACTTATTTATTTAGATACTTATGAATTATAAAACCGTTCAATCACTTCCCTCGCCCACATTACAATAATAAGCTTTTAACCTTTTCGATCGAATGAAATAAATCCAAAGACCACAAAATTAGCGCAATTAGCTGCCGCAACAGATACAGAATAGAAATCAGATAAAGTTTTATATCAGATATATATATATACACTAATCCCGCTAATAAACGGAAGCGTGAGTGGCAATTATCAACAGATTAGTGAAGTCGTAAATAAACAAATTTGATTGTTTACGCACTGCGGTATTATCTTTTTTTGGGAATTCCAAGAATTATGGGGATGAATTAATCGAACATACCCCGACTAGAAGGGTATCAAAACTACCCACCAAGAATAGACGGTGACAAACTTTTGCTCTTCATTTCGATGTTCATTTAGCATTCGCAAATCCAATTCTATGTCTGCCTTCTGCAAACGAAACAAAATCCCCCCGACCCCAGGCCAATGTCAAGTTCGTTGCCAATGTCGTTCGATTCAGGGGGACGGCGGGGGGAGCAATACACCTAAAAAAAAATATATAAATTGTGTTCATTAAATATATATATATAACAATTAAATATTATTTTCTACAAATATACACTCATTTTTTGTCATGATTTCTAAGAGTAAACTATATTTTTAAACCCAAGCTTTGGCAAATTAAAATTATTAAGAAATAGTTCTTAACAAATTAAATATAATTGAGTTTAAAGATCACTGTTTCATTTTAATTTATTATTTATTTCATTCACATTAAAACTTTTTAATCATGGCAACCTTGTTTTGGTATATTCCTTTCGATAATATTAAGTAAAATTGAATTAGGAATTAAATTTTATACTAAGTTTAAGTTTTTATTTTATACTAAGTTTAAACTGTATTTAAATACCCAAATTTTGGAAAATTTAAATTATCAAAATATAGTTCCTAACACTATTATTGTTCAATATTTCATATACATTTTTATTTTAATCACACTTACAACATTTTATTTCTGACAAATCTTGTTTTGGTATTTCTTTTGATTAGATCACATTAAATATTATTAACAATAAAATATTATTTTGTACTTAGTTTACACTATATTTAAAAACTTCTATTTCAGGAAATAATATTAAAAATAAATTATTGTTGTTAAATACTTATTCTATATTCATATTTCAACATGACAACCTTGTTTCGCGATTTCTTATGAGAGAATATATGAGAAACATCTTTAGACTCCCGATTTCTGGTAGTGTGTCTATCAGCGGATAGGCGGGGTCACCCGAGGGTGTCTGCAGTTCGATTAGATGGCAAATTGCGTTCCGAACGCCCTGCTGACAGCGCACGCATGCGGACGGACACCCCCGGCGTGGGTTAAACACATATGTACGAGTATATGTGATTATTTGTGGGGTAAACGTAATCGCAAGAGTACGAATTATCGCCAAATCGCGTCTACGCCGTATGCAAACAATAATTATTAATTTTTGAGCAATACAACTGGGCACAGAGCTGGGCACAGAGCAGAGCATCGGGCTCTGGGCTCTGGGCCCTCAGTTTCAGTTACAGTTTCAGTTGCTCGAGGAGCGCTCACCCAGACGGACGCGCAACCGGTTGATGCAGTCGAGGAATTACCAAAAAAAAAAACCAGGGAAACAACAAAAAACACAACAACAAAACTAAAAACAAAACAGAAACAACAAATAAATATAAACAAGCAGGAAAATACAAGAGAATCATAAACAGGTGACTGACACTCTCTCTCTCTGTTGTTGTGGTAAGCAGTAAACAGGTGAAAACAGCAGAAAACAGCAGCAGAACAGCAACAAGAACAAGGCCAGAACTTAGCTGACAGGGCCTAATCGATTCGCGAATCAATAGCACGCCGATGGCAAATGAGCAGCACTCGACCGGCGACTGATAACTGAAGGCCAGAAGCCGCAGAACGGTGCGTGGGGTAGCCAGCCCATCCAGAGCTGGGCGAGCTGGGAGAGCTGGGAGAGCCTCTGGCATCCGGGGTGGCCGGGAGTCGCTGGTGAAATTGATACTGGAGCAAAAAAAAGAGCGAGCCCTTGATTGAAATGCGCGGAAGTTTCCACTTGTCAGCTATCTCAGTCGGAGCCAGAACCCTAACCAGAAACAGCACCTTAGCCACAGAACCAGAACACGACCCGGAGACAACGGACGACGACGTCCCCAGAGTAGCTAATTGTGGGACATTAATTGATTGGCGCATCTCATCGCGAACGCAACACACATCTATATCTACTATATAGTATAATTGGAAGGCATACATTTAGTTTAGTTAGCCATGAAGGGAGTCACGGCAGTCACCATGGGACAGCAGCAGCAGCAGCAGGAGGCGGCGCAGGATCAGCAACTGGTCCCGCCCTATCGGCCCACCGTCATCAGCAAGGATGTGGGCAAGCCCAAGCGGGTGAAGCCCCTTGGCGAGGGTCATGCGGCCGTCCTGCGCCAGGAGCTGATGGTCTTCCTGGGCAATTGCGGAGTGATTGGCTCTGGCATGGTGATCAGCATGCCGTCGGTGACCCTCAACCAGCTTCGGGACCAGACGCAGGACTTCTGGCTCAACGACGACGAGGCCAGTTGGTACGGTGAGTCATCTGCAAAAAAGGGATTAAAAGGATGTGAATTAACAGTGAATGAATAAAATAAAAATAACACTAAATAAATAATAAATGAATAATTAATCAAACATAGTTCAAATAACAAAAAGTGATTTATTAAAATGAAATAAAATGTGGAATACATTAAAATATCTAGAAAAGTGATTTTTTTGTGTGAACATAAAATATATGATTTAAAAAATACAATTACACTTTTAATAAAAAGGAGTAATACGATATATAAAACGTTTTTCTTTTAAAAATCAATTGAGAAAGTGCGGAAATTAGTAAAATAGCCTTTTAACCAACAAGTTGGAAAATAATTTGAATGTGAATAGTGACAAATATTAGTAAAAGCTTTTTTTTTATTTAAAAAAGAATTAGTTAACAAATCAGTTTCCTTCAATATTAAAACATTCGTAAACTTAAATGTTTCTTAAAAAATATATGCTTAAAATTTTGTTTCGTGAATTTTTGAATGCCAGAATTTATAAAATAAAGCTGTCATAAAAACAATTAAAAACTCAACTTTAAATCGAACCAAAAATATGAATAAATAAATAACTGAAAAATAAATAGTAAATAGTGAATCCATAAAATACAAAAACCAATTAAAGGCTAAACCACTTATCTTTCCCCCACTAATTTCCTACTTTTCCTCCCCCTTTTCCTTTAGCCTCCTTCAACAACATGGCGTGTCCTTTGGGCGGTCTGATGGTCAGCTACTTCATGGATCGCATTGGACGCAAGCACACCATCCTGCTGACCAACCTGCTGGGACTGCTGGGCTGGTTCCTGCTGGCCACCAGTTTCCTGCACGAGGATCGAGGGCTGATCTACGCCCAAATGCTGGTGGGACGAGCGCTGGGCGGGATTATGATCGGGATGTTTGTGTCGCCGGTGGGCGTGTATTCCGCGGAGATTAGTTTACCACGGATACGGGGTCGTTTGATCCTGGGCACATCCCTGGGATTGGCAGGGGGCATCCTGCTGATGTACTGCCTGGGCTACTTCATCCGCCACAACATCGTGTTGATCAGCTCGATCTGCTGCTGCTACCAACTGATCGCCACATTGCTCGTCTTCCCCATGCCGGAGTCACCCAGCTGGCTGCTCACCAAGGGCAAGGAGGAGCGGGCCCGGCAAGTCCTCAGATACTTCCGTGGTCTCCCCAAAAAGGGTAAGTGAACAAAAAAAAACAATTACCATCAATTTGAAGCCATTAAACGGGTTACGAAAAGTGCGGGGCTAAAATGGCCTTAATGGAAACTCTGGCAATCGGTCGGAAAATGTCAATGACTCCATTAAATAATTTTGAGATAATTTCCCCCGGGGGAAAAATGAAAATGGCAAATTAAATGAGTCATTCGATTGGAATATCGAGCACTGAAAATAATTATTGAACATCATAATACAGCACTAAATTAATTATTTACCATGTAAAATAGTTGGCATTCGTTTAAGGGGTGATAAATTCTATCAATTATTATCAACTGTGATTACATTTGAACATATAATTGCCATTATAAATTATTATTTTGATTTTGAAACTATTAATACAAATTAGATAATTAATTTCATTATATTTAAATGAACACCTTTTGAACACTTTACACATTTAAATTGTTACAAGATTAATTCAATGTTTTGATATTCAGATATTAAAACATTAAGTTTAAAATATCTGGTTTTTTTTTGTTAAACACAAAATGTTTTAAGATCTATTAAATAATTTTAGTTTGTAAAATTAGAGTGCCAATGATATTCTTAATGATTTTTAATTCATTTTAATAATTTTCCCAGTCATTTTGCTAACCAAAATCACTAAAAACATATTTTTCAAATTAATGTTAATATATTTGGTTGTAAAATTAGAGTGCCAATAATATTTTTCATATGTTGCTAACCAAACATATTACAAAACAAGAAAGGAAGGCTAGCTTCGGTACCCGAAGTTTAGAATACCCTTGCAGACCAGTTGCCTTTAAACTGTTCCATCGATTGTATGGCAGCTTTAGGATATAGTGATCCGATCTTTGGTTTTAAAATTTCTAAAAAGGCTTTAATGTCTATGAAAACTCTCAAATTCTCAAGAATGAATTAATTGTCTTAAGAAATACCAGAGTTATGCTCAATGACCCATTTTCTCCTATCGTTCCTATGGCAGCTATAGGATATAGTGGTCCGATTTTAATGAAACTTTCAGGATATGTCAAAAATTGCTATTAAATAGAGTTTTCCAAGAAATAAATAAATTATCTTGAAAAATTACGAAATTATGGCACTTTTTCCCAATCGTTCCTATGGCAGCTATGTGATGTAGTGTTCCGATTCCGGCCGTTCCGACTTATATACTACCTGCAACAGATTGAAGGGTTGGTGCAAAGTTTCAGCCCGATAGCTTTAAAACTGAGGGACTAGTTTACATAGCAACCGACAGACGGACAGACAGACGGACAGACGGACAGACGGACAGACGGACAGACGGACATGGCTAGATCGACTCGGCTGGTGGTGCTGATCAAGAATATATATACTTTATAGGGTCGGAAATGTCTCCTTCACTGCGTTGCAAACTTCTGGTCAAAATTATAATACCCTCTGCAAGGGTATAATAACTCCCCAATAAAAGTTAAGACATTTATTGTTTACTTCAATGTATTTAAATGAATATTAATATAACAAATTATTCAAATTTGTTTACTTTGCTACCCAAAATTATTATTTTTATTTTTTAAAAATTCTACAATTAAGGTTTATATATTTGTATGTACAATAAGAGTGCCAATAATTCTTTTAATGACTTGAATTATTTTGAATAATTTTCCCATTAATTTTGCTAACCAAATATATTAAAAAATAGTTGGTAATGGTATTTCTTAAGGATATTTTATAAACTCCCAAGATAAATAAAATTTGTAACCCGAATGCATTCTCCTGTCCTCCTGCAGATGTGGACATCGTCCCAGAATTCGAGGCGGAGCTCTCCCACATGCGCGAGGTGGCGGAGACGAGTCGGACGACGTCGGCAAGTGAATCCCTGATGCAGATGATCCACCGGCCGGAGGTGTACAAGCCGGTGCTCCTGATGACCACCTTCTTCGGACTGCAGCAGGGCTGCGGTGTTGTGGTGATCATCGTGTATGCCGTCCAGATTGCCCAGCAAGCGGGAGTCACCATCGACCCGGTGCTGGTGGCCGTGATGCTGGGCGTGGCCCGGATCACCACCACCTTCTTCATGAGCGGCATCTTCGAGAAGTGGGGCCGCAAACCGGCTGGAATCTTCTCCGCGTCGGGAATGGGTGCGTGCATGTTGCTCCTGGCGTGTGGCGCCTGGTTTCCAGACTCGGTGGGCACCTGGCACTGGTTGCCGGTGGCCTGCATCGTTGCCCACATCGTATTCTCCACCATGGGCATGCTCACCCTGCCGTTCTTCATGATCTCCGAGGTCTTTCCGCAGCGGGCACGAGGCAGTGCCTCCGGCATAGCCGTCTTCTTCGGCATGATCCTGGCCTTCATCATGCTGAAGATCTATCCGAATATGCAGGCTGCCCTGGGCACGGCGAATCTGTTCGCCTTCTATGCCTTCATCTCGTTCCTGGCGGCCGGTTTCATTGGCACCTGTGTCCCAGAGACGAAGGGCAGGACCCTGGAGGAGTTGGAGGAGCGTTGGCAGACGGGCAAGTTCGCTCGCCGCCTGACCGTCAACAATCTGAAGGATGTGGAGCTGCACGAGGTGTTCCTCAAGAAATAATCAGCAGGCAGGGATCAATTGTTAATCCATTAAAAAAGGTATTACAAAAAAATAGGAAAAATTAGGATGACTAAATTTTGAACAGACTAAAAAAAAAGGGAAAAAAACAAAATACTTAAAAAAAGAATGAACAAATCCTGAAAAAAAAATAAAGAAAATATGACAAATAGAATAAAAAAGAAAAAAGAACAAATAATAAAAAATGTATGAAATACTTAATAAAAAAAAATCATAATAAGAGAATGAAAAATCCTCAAAAAAAAATGATAAAATCATAAAAAGAAAGGATTAAAAAAATGATAAAATCTTGATAAAACTATAATGCAAAAACTGAAGGATCAAGATGCAAACAAAGGGGGACATAATATAATAACCGGGTCGGGTTATACAATCTGTGATGTCTTAAGTACTTAGCCTTGGCAGCCATGGAATGCGGCATAAAAAAAACAAAAAACCATTTGACAACCAATAATGCAAATAAAAAAAAACCATTTACAACTATAAAATAAAAAAAAAACCCAAAATTTTAGTGGACATTGGTCAGGCCACAAATCAAATTTTAGGTATACATTTTTTTTGTTTTTTTTTTTACTACTAAATTATAAGGTAATTACAATAAGAGACACCTGTATATAAATACACCTGCTATTTGCAACATAAATTAATATATATATCTATATGAACACAAAACAAAACCCAGTTTTAATTTAACAAATTGCTCGCAATTTAACCAATTTGAAGGTCATAAATGGAATTGTGTTTTAGCACTCGCAGAAAAAACCTCGTCGAATGATTTGAGGCTTGTTTTGTTGATTACGGAAAAACGAGATTACTCAGCGCTATTTGGTGCACAGGCAAATGCAAAATTGCCTGTAATAGATAATACATTTCAATTGGTGTGGAATGAACAGGAAAAATCGAGAGGTAATTGTTTTTTAAGACCGAATTTATGCAGCTACCATGATTGTGATTTTCTGGTCTAGAACAATTTCACAACTAATTTCCCTACTATCTGAACAGGAAATCTAAGCAAATCGTTTGTTTTCGTTCTATTTCTACGGGAAATTATTGATTGACACAATAATCGCAACATGTACACTGGAAAATAATATTAATAATTTAGTTGTATATATGTTTGTAGTAAAAAACTAGTTTTAGATAACTATGGATTCATAGATTATTTGTTATACAAAATTTCATTCACATTAAAGTGTAGATAAAATGAAAAGTTTTTTGCACTTTGTTCAAATTTTAATATTTTGATAATCGAATAAAATAATATACAATTTATTCTGAATTTTCACAATTTTATATTCCAAATTTGTTGTAACTTTTGTTGACTTAATTTATAAAGAAGTGTCAATATTTTGTAGCTTTTTAATTTNGGAATTTTAAATATTTTCACAATTTATTGTTCTACATTTTCTTAACTTTTTGTTGGCTAACTTTAAAAAGAAGTGTCAATATTTTATTATTTCTACCAGCCAAAAATAGAGAAAATTTTTGCCCATCCCAACTTGTTATTACCAAAACGTAGATATCGTTAATTACTTACTCTTATTAGGAGTAGTAATATTATTAGATAATATTACTTAAACCACTTTAAACCCTCAAATGGGGCACTTTGCAATCGGATATTGCATCTCCGGAGGGATTGGCACGTGCCCAATCCCAAGTCGGGCCCCCTTTCCCAGGGGACTAGGGAATGGGAATTATGCAATCCCAAGTGGTGGAGAGCCCAACCCACTCCACGGATTTGATTCGATTCGATTCGATGCGAATTCAACCTTCAAAGTTTGAATGGGAACGGGAGTAGTTGGGAATCCAAACAATGACCAGTGGAAACTTATCGCCAATTGATAGCATTCCATTATGTATATAGGCTGATACCCGATATGTACTTGAATTCCAGTACCAGTACCGATATGACCGATCTGCTAGGAGGTGCCGTGATGGATCACAGGGATTATGTGTGCAGATCCCGAGGCGAAGTTCTTCTACCTTCTGTTTCTCTTGGTTCTAGTAGTTTCTCTTATCTAAAAGAAATTGCGAGCTCTGACGCAATTCCGGAACACTAATTGAACTTGCCGGGGGGAAAACGTGTCACACAGATATCAGAGTCCACAATCGGTGACAAAACAGAAAATAATAATAATACAAAAGCGAATCCCATCCAAGGGGAGTGTCTGTCGAGCGGTTTGTTTACCACTCGATTTGATATCAGTGTACGAGTCTATATATATATTATGCATTCCCATTCCCATATCGAACACTTGTAATTTGGCCAGAATTGGATTTATTTCTGCTGCCACTTGACTTGATTTCTGATTTGCTTGTCAATGAGTCTCCCTATCGATGGTGATATAACACCGCTGGCATGGAGGCATCCTCAATCCTCATTCCTCAATCCAGAGTGCAACTTGAAAACCTCAAAAGAACTGAAAGAACATATTACACTGCAATCAAATGCAACAATCTCTCGAATGGTTCAGTTTTGAGATAGTAATTTACATCACACATTATTACTAATGAATATTAAAGATAGCCTGCAGTTACGCGGAAAAACAAATTATAGTTGAGTTTAAATTGAAGGGGTTAAAATACAATACAATAATTTATTTAAATAAAAGTAGAAAAAATTAAGAGTTTTTGTATATTGTTCTAATTTTGATATTTCCATAACCGAATTCGAAAACCAGAAATATTTATAGAGCAACCAAATTATAAAAGCATTATTGCATTGATGAGTTAAAAATTTTATTTACACTTTATGAGGAAGAATATTAAATAACCTCATATTAAATGAATGCCATATCAAATTTATATAAAAAACATTTAAATAAATTTTTAAATAGAAAAAAAAATATGTTTAGAGAGCATCCAAATTACAAAAACAATGTTGTATTAATGCCATCACATTAAGTAATTTATTTTTAAATACATGCATTATCTAAATTACCAAAAAAAAAAACAGCAATATAATCATTTCAACAGAACAAACATATATATTTTAAAAACAACCAAGTAGTTTCTTAAACATATAAAAACAATGTTGTATAGAGGAGTTACAAATTGCCTTGACTCCTAATGAGAAAGAACATTAAATTAGTGAATTGATGTTTAATAATTGAAATTTCTCAAGAACCCAAGTTAATTGATATTTTCCAGTAATTAAAATGAAATTCCTTTTCCCTTCAATTTTAACCTGGCGCTCTTACAGAGCTGTTAACTAACAGCAGAGCAACAGCAGCCACCCGCTGTTAACCGCTAAACTCCAACAGAAGTGCCATCTCTAGAAGAAGAAAAAAGCGGTTATGGTTTTCGGTTTGTTGTTGAATTTTAAATGTTTTCGTTTATTTGGTTTGTTTTTTGTAATGTGACATCTTAAGTACAACAATTAGCTGCTATTCTTTGTAATATATATATATGTATATATGTGTTCTTGTTGTTTGTATAAACGAATTCAAATTCAATTTATTCTGATTTGCCTGCGGTTGCCTTTGGTTTTTTGCTTTTTCGACGAGTGTGTAGTTTACGGACCGCGAACATTTTACGAATCTGTCCGTGGTTTTTTTTTTATTTATTATTTTAATTTTTTAATTTGTGATTTTCTTCATTTTGTTGTTGTTTATTTTTAACTTTGTTTTTTTTCGGTTTGGTTTTGTTTATGTGTGTGTAGTGTTATTGTGAGTCGTTTATTTCGGTTTTTATTACGTTATAATTACGTTATAAGTTAAGTGTTTAGTTATTTCAAAAAAATTTCCACATCGGGGACTTAATATTTATAATCTCTATATATGTATATATACTTGTATATATATATAATCGCCTTTGTATACGGTATAGTTAATATAATTGTTTTGCATTTTGTTTCGAATATAATTCCCTTTGTTTGTTTGCTTGTTGCTTGCTATTTAAACTGTAATTTGTTATTTGTTCCACTAAATTTGTTCTATATATATTTATATATATGTATGAATGTATATTGCTTTTAGGTATGCATCTTTATCTGTAGGCAATTGAATTCAGTTTCCTTGCTCCTCCCCTCTTCTGTTCATCTTCTGTTCATTTAGTTAGTTTGGGGTTTTAGGCTTTGGGTTTGGTGTTTGTTAATTTGTTTATTTGTATTTTGTATTTTGTATTAAAAAAATCTTTCATAGGCAGTTCACGTTTCACTTGCAATAAATCCTCGGCTATTCCAATCGCTATGCAAAAAAAATGTTCATGTTATGTATTTCCAACTCGGTTCTGCTAGTTTTTTTCATATATTAATTCTATGTATACATATCTCTATATTAATATATTTTTTTTGTTTGTTTTTTTCTCCTTTTTTTTCTCGCTAAATTGTATATAATTTGTCGGTGTTTTTTTTTTTGTTTTTATTTTTTTGAGATGAAAGATGAGCGCTACAAGAAAGACCGACTATCTGGGGGATTTAGCAGAGAGAGATGTTCGAAGTTGAAACCACGAAATAATACCAAAAAGTTCCATAGGATATAAAGCGCCTCCATATATATACTAGTATATATATGTGTACTATATGTATG
Organism: Drosophila setifemur; assembly: GCA_021224005.1. Taxonomy (NCBI): domain Eukaryota; kingdom Metazoa; phylum Arthropoda; class Insecta; order Diptera; family Drosophilidae; genus Drosophila; species Drosophila setifemur. Next base: position 6,472,229 of record JAJJHY010001290.1, read on the forward strand.
TGGATACCTTAAGTCTCTTCACATAAAGAGGGTAAAATTGCCTATCTGGATCTGAACCTCGATCTGAATCTTTATCTGCTCTCTGAAGGTTGTCTCTTCCAAGTCGTTTGAATTTATTTGTTTTGTTTGCTGTATAATATGTTTATATAAAAAACGCTTTCACTTAGGCTAGAAAAAAAATTGTATGCATATTCCTTCATTTTTTTTTTTGGCTGGTTTTACATTTTGTTTGTTTGGTTTTGTTTTTTTATAAAAAGATCTTTACGTTCTAGATACTTTACGTTGATATAAAAAAAATGTATATAATGTATATATATATATATATATTCCATGCTTTAAATATTTATTGAACAACATTTTAAATGTATTTGCGATTAGGTTTCTGTGAGGTTCTCATGTTCTACAACATTAGTTATTAAAAATACCAAAAAAATTGTCTTTCTCCTCGTCGCGTTCATATATCTCGCTCTCTCGGTTTTACATACAACAAAATTAGCTTGGCTGCTTATGAGTAAAGACAAAAAAGTGATCATCTCCTCCTCGAAAAAAACCGACCAGAAAAAAATGCCTACTTCACGATTACAAAAAAACAAAAAAACAAGATATACATATATATTTTGATGGTTTCCGTTTTGTCAGTTGTCACATGCTCAAAAAATGGTCACAAAAAATGATTACTACCTTCTCGCTCCTCCCTACCTCCCTCCAATGCCAGACAAAAAAAGATTAATTAATTTGTTTGCCACTTGCTACTAGTTCTAGTTTCACGAGAGGTGCTATTTATGAATCGTTATTCGATTAACCCGATATATTCGTTAATTCGGAATCCGCTTACACACTAAGGCTACAATTGGTTGAGAGTATTTTAATTCGATTTAAGTGTAAGTTTATCTCAGTGCCAGCATCCGATCTTGGATTGTTGGATTTAGAATAAATCTTTTATACATATTTTTGGATGTCGTAATAAACGCTTTTTTCGGTTTTGCATTTGGTGTATAATTAATATTCGGTCTCTTCTACAATCGGTATAATCGGAATTTTCTGTCTGTTTGTTGATTCGTAATATATATATTTGTATACATATATATATACCATATAGTATTCAGCACAACCAAGCTGTAAGTTTACTGTGTAATCCTCCATCAGTTTATTTTTTTTTTCCGTCTTAAAGCTAGTTTTAAACTTATGTTTCTTAATTCGTTGACTGTTGGAAAACAAATGGTTCTTAGCGCTACTGATAATTCGTAAATAAAAAGAAAACTCACTGGAAATGCTTTGTGGTGAAAATGTTTATTAAGTTGTCTTAAATAATTTTTATTGTATTTTATTTTTATTTTGTATTTATTTAGTTTTTGCTTTAGGTAAAGTTGTTGGTTTTAGCCAGAGACAGAGTAATAAAATTATAAGATAAAATGTGTAATTCAGAAAAATATAAAGTTTCGTTGGAACAAATTAAAATTTTCACAATTTCGTTATTCAATAAGATGATTAAAAATATATATTTTAGATAGATTATAACAAAAAGGATCATCGCACATTGTTTTGTTTATTTCCTTCGTTAGTTCTTGCGCACCTACACCGAAAATTGTATCTGTATCTGCTGTATTCAGAAGGGCAGGCGGCGAGACTCTGGCCGAGAAGTTAGCGAACATTAAAAATCAATTAAAATTATAAAAATAAAAACAAAGAACGTCCATTAAAATACAATGTTAAAACATAAAACGAAGGGTGGGTTTGGGGGTAATTCAAATAATAAGTGGGATATCTAATAAGTTCATTAGTTTTTCAAAAAATCAAGCCAGACCACGCCTCCAATCCTGCTCCCTAGATTTTGCGTGCCTTTGTTTTCTCTTCTTGTATTCATTTCTTGTTTCCTCTTTCTTTCTTTTCTTTTCTTTTTTACTGAGTTTTCTCCTCTGATTTTCGCTTTGTCAGGCTCTGTATCACGTTTCTTTCTTACTCGTTTCTTGTTTTTTATTTTTTGTATTTTTTGTTGTCGTCGCAACATGCTCAAGTTCTTTCGTAAATAAACTAAGAAAAAAAATTGGATTTCAAAAAAGTATTTATATTTAGTAAAAAAAAATGTATCTTCATTATAGCTATGAAAAAAAAACGTCGGTTGTGTATTTTGTAATTTTGTCTGGGTCTCTTTCTCCTTCTCCTAGTCACTTTCATCATTTTCTTACTTTCTCTCACTTTGCTTTCTCCTTCTTCTCTCTCTCTCTATATTTCTAGCTAAGTATTTTCATTTCGTTTCGTTTCGTTTTTAAATGTAATTAATCAAAAAACAGCCTGAAAACTTGAGCATGCCCAACTTGTCTAGCCATTTCGTTTACATCTATGTTCATATAGTTTATATAGGTTTTTTATAATGTAGACAAAAAAATTGGATTTATAAATTATGAAAAAAAAAAAATAATATATGCTCGTATATCTGGTTTAACTTCAGCTATAAACATACACGACCAGTCCCCGTCCGTGTACGTTGTTGCGTCATAGTTCGCGCCAAAAAAATCAGTTTCAGACACAGAGAAAAAAAAAACAAGAGCTTATGTCTTCACGCCTATTCGTATGCTATATAGTTATAGATATATAATGTGTGTGTGTGTGTTTATGTGTTTTTAAATATATTTTCGTAATATATATATATTTTTGTTTTTTTTTTTTGTTTGTTTTTATATGATTATACGTTATAAATATATTTGACAAAAAAATGGTTTTCTC
>JAJJHY010001290.1:6475315-6494180 GCA_021224005.1 Drosophila setifemur
ATAAATTTTTCTTTATATTTAATTTATATAATTTGAAGATTGCCTTCATCATCGTACGCTCCCCAAATCTCTGGTTATGTACGCCATAGGAAGCTGGTATTTGTTGGATTCGCGGTAGTCGCTTTTGCCGTTGTTGTTGAAGTCGATGTTGCTGTTGTTGTGGTGTTGTTGAAGTTGCTGCTGTTGCTGTGGTTGTTGCTGGTGTTGTTGGTGTTGGTGTTGGGGAAACTATTGTTTAGGTGCAGCTCCTGCAGCTTGAGAGTCTGCTGGTGCAATTCTCGCTCTGTTGTGGTCATAGTGAAGCCGAAATCGTGTAGCGGTGAGGTGTGATTGCTGTTGTTGGAGTGATTGCTGCTGTTGGAGTGATGGCTGGAATTGTTGTTGTTGTTGTGTTGATTGGAGTGCCTGCTGTTGTAGTTCCCGCTTCCGTCTCCTGGACTGCTGTTGAGGAAGCTACTGCCAATGCAGGCACCATTCCCGTTGAACGCATTACCGTTGGTGTAATTGCCATTGTAATTACTGGAGTGGCTGTTGGAATTGTTGCTGTTGTTGTTGAAACTACTGCTGGTATGGTTGTTGTTGTTGCTGATGTTGTTGTGGCCATTGGTTTGATTGCTAATGGCCAGCAAACTGTTGCCACTGCCTTGGTGTTGTTGCGGCTGACCATTCCGTTGTTGTTGCGGTTGTTGTTGCGGTTGCTGTTGCTGATGTTGCTGTTGCTGCTGTTGTTGCTGTTGTTGAGATTGTTGTGGAAATGGCTGGGACTGCAATTGCAATTGCTCCTGAAGGTAATGAAGTGCAGCAACTCCATTCTGGCGAATGGTATTTAAATTAATGTTATTATTTGGACTACTGTTCGGCTGATTGATGGGATTTTGGCTTCCACTCGGACTCAAGTTGTGAGGAGCAGCAACATTGCCCAGGCGTTGTTGTTGTTGGTTCTGTTCTTGTTGTTGATGGTAATGCTGATGATAGAGTAGCATGTTGTTGGCGTCACCATTACCATTACCATTGCTCGTTGGTGGACTGGGGAAGCCCAACGCCTGCTGCTGATGTTGTAGGAGCTGCTGCTGCTGATACGGTGTCAATTATAAGTAGGGATAATGGTACTTCCGGCGGTACAGTCCGTCGAGCAAATCGGCAAAGTTATCACCTAGAATTCAAGGATTTAGGTAGGTAGGTTGGGAGGAAGAGAAAGTTAGAAAAGAAAGATACAAAAATTAGTAATTTGCATTGATAAATTGTACGGTCTTAGACATGCTTCTTAAATAAGACAACAAAAAAATTAAGTACTTATCATTAGAGTCCTGGCTATAGATCCCTACAAATGCTACTGGAGCCCTGACTTAACTAGCCTAGTTGAGAGATTTATCAAGTTTAGTATTTCGTTTAGAGAGTTTCGTTTGCCTTTTTGCATGTTTAAAGGGTGTTTTGGTTGGGTTAGTGTTTATTGTTGTTTGTATTTGCGGTTTTTGGTTATTCTTTTTTCTGAATTTTTGCTTTGTTACTTTCGGTTAACATTTTTTTGTTTTGGGGATTGTAGTTGTAGTTTTAATCCAAGCTGAAGTTTAGTGGTTAGCGATGTTCTGTTCTCGATGTCTCGCTGTCTAGAATGCAATTTTATTATATATATTGATAGTTATGTTATTCAGTTACAAAGGTTTTCCCACTCGATGCGGTTAAATCCACAAACCCGATTGAAGGGTTTTCGTAATTATTCCTTTTTTTTTTTTGGTTTAAACGTGCCATGTTTTTTCTATTTCGGATTTGGATTGGGATGGGATTTGGGTAGTCGGATGGTGAAAATCAAAACATATACAAGTAGATGACTGAATCTCTATGTGTATGATGTGTGACTGATCTGTTTTCACAATTAACGTACGCACGCACAAAATACGAGTGCGCCCAAGAACATTTAACAAGCAAAAAAAGGGTGTTATAGATATATGTTAACATCAAACATCTAGTTGTTGTATATCAAAAAGATTTTAGTAGTTGGCAGTATTAGGTTTTTGGCAGGAGCTGGTGATGAAGTGAATCTCTTTCGCAGCTCAGACAAAGCAGACCATGAGGGAAGGGAAAGGCGGTAGATTAAACGAAAATCTTTGCTATTCAAAAACACTAAACAAAACTTTGGAAAGAGGGGCTCTAAAATAACGTAGTTGTTCAGATACATATATATATATAGAGAGAGAGAAGGGGAGAATGGGAAGCGCAAGCAAATAAAGGATTCTCTTTTTAGGGGGCCAGCAGTAGCTATTTTTTAATTCTTTTTTTCTTTGTGATTTATCTTTGGAGTTCGAATTGGGTTTTTTTATCTAGAAGTACAATTTTTTGTTTCTTTGGCAATTTTTCAATTGGAACTTTTTCAAATAACGCTCTAAGGCCCTTGGCACTGGCTCAACACGCAAAAAAAATATATATATAATAAATGTGCCGGAGGAAATGCCAAGGACCAACAAAATCTATCTAGATATTTTTCGAGAGAGAGAGAGAGATATGATGGGTATATTTTAGCTGGATGGTTGTGGCATGAGATAATGTAATAAAGAAAAAACATGGCACGCTTGGAAAAGAATATGTTGTAATATTTCTTTTTCTTTTTTTGTCTTTTTTGTGTCGATAAATATATATTTAGATAGATAGATGAGGAATTTGGAAACTGAAATTGAATTTATATTCGCTTATTTTTTTTTTGTCTGCCTTCTCAATAATGGGGGAGCGCATGAGTGTGCGTGTGTGTGTGTGTTTGCATGTATCTGTGTGTGTGTGTGTGTGTGTTATATCTGTGTGCTCTCCTCTTGACAAACTACACTTGTAAAGCTTCGACTCTGTGTTCGATGATCTCTCGGCTAGATCTTAAGAATGCTCTTAAGAGGGCTCTCAAAAGTAACAGAGAACGTAACAACGAAAAAAAAAAAAGGTAAACAACATCGTTATAATTATTTTGCTTTCCTTTGGCAGAGAAGCAAAGAGAATCTATAGTAGATTACGACTAGGAGTAATTAATTAGAAATATATGTATAGATATAAAAAAGGGATAATTACTATCGAGACCAAATATAGCATCGCATATAGCATCGAATAATGAGCGTAATTTTTCCATAGCTCCGTCTATAATAAAAAAAAGAACGAAACGAAAAAAAAATTGTACAACTTGGATTAGTTGTGGCGCAGATTGAGTTTGTTTATTTTTTGTGGGTTGATTTGCTTGATTTTGGATGGGTTGTGGTGGGGGGGAAGAAGAGATTTCATTTGGATTAAATTTTTTGTTCAAATAATTCGATATTTTTTTCTTTCTTTCTTCTTTTTTTTCAACAACAATCAATGGAAATGAATCGAATCGATCGATTTCCCTCGATCAAACAAGGAAGAGCGATCGATCCGGGAGGGGGGTTAGTGCTGTGAGTAACTGTTCAAAAAGTACAGTAGAGTATCTACGGCATGGAAACAACAAATGCGAAATACAAGGGGGGGTTGGTAGGTAAACAAACTACATTTGTATGGGAATGGAGGAGCCCAAGTAACTAATTTGCTTAGGCTAAGGCAAATAAAACAAAACTAAAATTGAGGCAAAATCCCAAAAGCTGTCTTCGATCGAGAGTCCGAAGTGTGCGATAATCTTGTCATTATTATAATGCCATGAATATCGGTAGCAAATTTTGTTCGCAGTGTTTCCCATAGCTTTTCACAAAAACGTAGCATACTTTTCGGTTGTCACGAAACCAAATAATTACCAATAAAGATGATGAAAAATAAAACAAGATCTTAAAGCGTTTAAATTATAAATGGTTTACATATTTTCTTAGTGAAAATTGAACTTTCGGGACTTCTTTGAATTTCGAACTTTGCTGGCTCCCCAAAAAGTAGGCAATGAAATTATGTCAAGCTAAATGGTAAATATCGAACACTCTTCTTTCTGTGCTATAACTCTTTAATTTTTCAACTAAAAATATTCAAAGGCTACTGCAAAATCAAAATATAAATGATCACTGATCAATTGTGGGTTCCAAATTTCTTCGTATGCAAAAACAACAACAACAAAAGAGCAAATAAATCAATACTATGAATTTATATAGTTTCGAAATCAAAATATATATAAGGAAAGGGGGGTTAAGCAAATTCTACAAATTGGGAAATCGAGTTTTCTGTTCTCTTGCACACATTTGTTGCTTGGCTTTGGTGGAAATAATTATAAATGTATATTGATTAAGTATGTATATATATAGATTTTTGATTCCTCGAATCCACACTTAATTACACTGAACAGGCACGGAAAAAAATATACAAAAAAATGTTGAAATAAAGTTGGTTATTTTTTTTGTATGATTAGAAGGCGCTTTTCTTCGAGGCCCAAGAAGGCAATTGAATGCAGATGATGGGGAAAAAAAAAGAATTAGCTTAACACACAGATTTTTCCACTCGAAAGATATATATATATATATGCGTATGAGATACACTGGCAAAAAAAAGTTTAAAAAAAATGTGGCGATTGTAAGGTTTTTCTGTTTTTTATTTTTGTTTTTTTATAGTTTGTTTTTTCTTTTGCACTGGAACCGATAAAGGGGTGAGCTTTCGTTACATCTTCTTGCTTTTCTTCGCCGCTTTTTCTGTTTTTCTGTTTTTTGTTTTACATTAAAAAAAAACTAAAAAAAAAATATACAACCATCAATAAGTTAGCACTTTAAAAAAATAGAAAAAAAATTGGATGCCTGATGGAGAGGGGTGGGTGGTATTTCTTGGGGGTGGTGGTTGTGAGTTTCTTTTTTCTCTTCTTTCTTTGTTTTTCTTTTTTTTGCTTTTCTTTTTGTTTTTGTTTTTTTTCTAGGCAGCACCCCGTTATCGTTTCGATTGTGTGCGCGCATACTTACCATGCGCATGCGCCTTTTAGTTCGATTTTGTCATTTTCACAGTGTCTGTGTCTCTGTCTCTCTCTGTCACACTGCCGCCCTCCTCTCTCTGTCTCTTTCGCCTGGGGATAACTGTAAACAGAAATCTGCACTCGCGTCCGTTCTCGCTCGCACTCACGCGCTAGAGATAGGGGGGCCTGCTGATCACTGATCGATGACTCTCTCTATCTCTCTCCCTCACTCTTTCACGCTCCCTTCGCTCTCTCTCTCTCTCTCTCGCTCCCTCGCATACACACATACACACGCACAATCACACGCACAGCAAGGCAGATTACCAAGATCGAAAAGAAACAACAAAAAAAAAAAAGGACAGGAAACCAACAACGAAAAAAAAAATTCAACAAAAAATACAGTGGGAGAAAAACTTCCCGATGTTTGTGGTACACACACACACACACATATGTATGGCGGCCAGTTTGTAGTGGTGGTGCTTTCCAACACTTGTTGTTGTTTGTCGCAAACTTTCTTTGAACTTGAAAAAAAATAAAAAAAATGTCGGTTTTGTTTTGGTTTTTACGTTCGTTTGCTTTTCGCCTTTTTATTAGTTTCGGTTTCTTTTTCTCTTGATCTCTGGTCACACTTTCCGTTATTTTTTTTCTTTTTGTTTTTTCAGTTTTGTTTTTTTTTTTGTATCGCACTACAAACTAAATAATTATTAAAAATTTAAGGCTATTTTATAGTATAGTCAAATATATATGTATATTACGTGTATATATCTATATAAGCTTCTGCTTTACGCTTTTGTTTTCCTCGGGTTTTCATCATATTTTTTGTTTGTATTTTTTTGTCGATGATGAAGTGGGTTAAAGGTAAAGGTAAGGGTTAAAGGTAAAAACTTGATGAGAGAGAAATTGTAATAAGGAAATAATTGCGTTATTTGGTTGATTGGTTTCAATTTGTTGTTGTTTTTTTTGTTGTTGTTGTAGTAGTTGTTGTTGCAGCTGTTGCTGGTGTTTGTAGTTGTAGTTGTAGTTACTTGTAGAGATGAGAAATCAAAAGATCAACGAAAGACGACTTCGTTTGATATACTCGATGGAGGCGATCTGAAGAGGGAATTATTTTTGGTAGATCTAAGGAGGATATGTCGATCAAACAGGGCAACGCTTTATGATTTTTACTCCTTTGTGTTTCGTTTGTTTGTTTGTTTGTAGATTTATCGTAATATTTCAGTTCAGTTCTGGTTGCCTTGCGGCTATATATTTAAATATATATTTATATATATATATATAGAGATATTCTTCAGCATTTGTTTCGCACAGTCTTTTGTGAACAGGAAAAAAATTCGCAAAAAATATATATCTTTTGTGGGGAGAACAACCAAAAAAAAAAAATACACACAAAAAAATTGCACACTCTTCGATTAAGTAGAGGGGGGTTATATGTATATCCTTTGTAGAAATATATATCTCTTTACTTTGTTATGATTGTTATTGATTTGTTGTTGGGTATCGTTTCAGTCCGTTGTTGGTTTATAGGCTTTCATTTCGCTTGTTGCATTTTATACTTTCCACATTATTATTATTGTGCAGTTTGGTGTATTATATATATATATCGAGCAAAAAACTATATTCCGTTTGTGTTGTGCTTTAACCTACTCCTCCTCTGAACCTAAATTCGATCTATATGCGATAGAAAAATATTTCGCAGAACGCTTTTTTGAGGCTCGACACACACACTTAAAAAAATAATTAACACTTTGACCTAGTAGCTCGATTTTTCTCATTTTGTTTTCAGCTTGTTAACCATCATTTTTTTTCTGTGTGCTTGTGTGGGATAGGTATGTGTGTGTGTGTATCTGTGTGTGTTTTTGTGTGTATCTATGTGTGGGTTTGGGTTTGTCATTGTGGCGCAGCACGAAATAAAATCTTACGTTTTAGAGAGAAAACCTAAATCTTTCGTTTTTTTTTTTCAAATTTAAAGTTAGTATATCTAAAATTTACGTTTTTTTGGGGGAGGGGGGATTTTTCATTAAAAAATTAGTTTTTTTTTACGTGTTTTTTTGTTGTTTTTTGTTTGTATTAATTATGTAATTACACTAAAATAAAATGTACAATTCAATTTGTTGTTATACGCTTTCAATTCAAGATCGCTTTCAAATATATATTACTATAATATATATGTGAGGCAACAAAATCAATTGAATTATTGATACGAGGGAAATATCAAAATCAAAATTAAACTAAGTATGCATTTGTTGTTGTTGTTGATTGGTTGGTTGGTTGGTTGTTAGTTAGTGTTGTTGCTGCTGTTTGTTGTTGTTGTTGTTTGTCAAATACCAAAAAAAAAAGAAGGATCAGTTGGGGAACTCCCTCGAGACATATATATACAGAAGGTATATATACGATTTGAGTTCGCGGAGTTACAGATACTTAAGAGGTTTTGTGTGGATTTTGTGGCATCTTGTGGATTATTGTATCTGTATCTGTATCCGTATCTGGGTTTCTGTTTTTTTGTATTTTGGTTTTGTTTTTTGATTTGTTTTTTTCTGGATTAGATAAACTTTTTAGCATCGCTATAGGGTTTGCTGTTCTGGAAGCGTTGCTGTGATTTTAGTGATCTACCTCTGTGCACCATGTTGCTGAATCCGGCTGCCATCTGGGGCGGTGGCGGCGGTGGTGGCGGCAAGGCTGGCGGTGCCACGCCCATCTGCGACATGAAATGCGCCGCCTTGGCCTTGCCGTGCTCCTCGGCCAGCCGGACGGAGAGTGGCTGGGACCCGCCCTCGGGTATAACGTTGTTCAGCGCCGAAATGGCCTCCTGTGCCTCCTCGCGCTTGTTGTAGCTGCATTTGCATCGTTTGGCGTCGATTTTTTGTGGATATTTGGGATATTTGCACACACACACACATAGCCCCAAATCGATTGTAGCAGTAGCAGTTGTGGTAGTGGTGGTGGTTGGTGGTGGTAGTTGGTGGTAGTTGGTGGTAGTAGTAGTAGTAGTTTTTGATGGTTACACACGATAGAAATGAACGCAGGATAAATGAGAGAGAAAAAACAAACGAAAAACGTATAATGAGCAAGGTGTCGGAAATCAAATGATAAATTATAAAGATATATGTCCAAAAAGAAAGGCTCGAAAAGGCAATCTTCGGAGCCGCTTCAAGTCGAAGGAGTTTGAGTATTTCATTTACCAAAGAAAACATATTCTCTATTATTTTTTAGCAATTAAATTATACAAAACAAAGCTTTAAATAAACTTTAAAAACTGTTAAATTTATTTGTTAAATTCTTGCCATTTCCAAACCCTTTCGACTTGAAGAAGTGCGGACTGCTTTAATGTGAAAATATATATATTTCCTCAAGCTTCCTGATCATCACATATACATATACATATGCATATGCATATGCCGCATAGATACAAAATAGGAAAATCGAAGGACTCACCGAACAAACGCCACGCCTCTCGGCCTGCCCGTGAGCTTGTCACGCAATATATTCTTCTGTACAATGGAACCGTATTTGCCAAAGATCGTGTCCAGCTGATCGTCGGTAATGGTGCGCGGCAGATTGGTCACATACAGATTGGTGTCCTTGATCGATTCCCCGCCCGGACGAGCATAGGAAACCTACATTATACAATTATAAATCAATTAATATCGTGTTATTTATATATAATTAAAGGGTAAACCCACCTTGAGCCGCTTGTTGCGCACTGTGATGCCGTTCAGTACTTTAATCGCACGCTGCGAGTCCATTTCCGATGTGAAGTCCACGAAAGCATAACCAAAACTGTAGCCAGTCTATAAGGGTAGAAGATCAAGTATTAGTTTTTGGTTTTTAAACATATTAAAATTGGATGGAGAAGGTGGAACAATGTTATGATTTAATGAACATAGTTGTGAGGTGTGAGTTTTGGTAGAAGAATTTTATTTGAAATTAAAAGATACATCTAAAAGCGAAGACAAAATTTATGAAATTTGATAACTCAAGGAAAGTTGTTCCCAAAAATCACAACTTATAAAAAGATAGTTTAAGATCTTAGGAAGAGAATGAACAGGGGATCAATGATTTATAGTTTTAAACAATGATATTTCAATTTGGTTATTTATAAAAGATTCATTTTTTAGCAAGACAAAAGAGATGAAAAGAGATTCCCGAACTTAATCAATCAAACACTAACTTTTAAATATGGTTATATATATATAAAATATTCCTAGTTCATAAACACAAATAGGATAATTAATCCATATCATTCTCTTCAAGATATATCCCCCTGAACTCACCTTATAGTCTCTCATGATTCTGCACGTGTTGATGGGTCCGATGGCTCTGAACAGGGCGTATAGCTCGCGATCAGTCATATCCTGTGGCAAGTAGTTGACAATCAGGTTGGTGTTGCTCGCCCGCTGGTCGTTGAGGTCGTCGCTGCCGCTGCCCATGGACATGCCGCACAGGTTGCTCAGCGAGTTGTTGCTGTTCATCGGCGGCAGCTGGCACATTTGGTTGCCAACGCCAACGCCGATGCCGTTGCCACCGAAGCCATTGCCGCCGAGGCCATTGCCGCCGAGGCCGATGCTGTTGTTGCCACTGCCACCGATGCCGCCGCTGCCACCGCCACCGCCTCCACCGCCGCCGCCGCCGCCGCCGCCTCCTCCACCGCCGCCGCCAATGATGCCGCTCAGGGAGTTGGCGCTGCCGCCATTGCCACCGCCAATGCCGATGCCAAGGCCGCTGCAGCCGGGGAACTCACTGTAACCGCGACGCGACGAGGAACTTGGAAATGAGAATTCTGTGTCCTGTGGCGAAAACGCATAACGTGACTGTAATTGAAAATTAACCATACAAAGAGTTCTAGTGTTGAGAGAAGGCCTCATATTCGCTGCTTGGGGTTAGTTTAGTTAGTTAGTTTGATTAGTTGATTGATTGGATGGTTTTTCTGCTTGGCGGCTGCTTGGCTGCGTTGCTTCGTTCTCATTGCGAATCGAAGTCGAATCAATATTGATTGCTGCAACTGCAACAGCAGCAACAACAACAACAACACAACTGCTGGCTATTGATGAGGTGACTTAGGACGTAGGAATAAAACGTAGAATTCTACGAACGTAACAATTCCATCTCTTAAAATTCATAGTTCGATTAGTTCGATCAAAACTCGTGCTCAAAACTCGAGTGCAGCAATATTCGTATCTTGTTTTTTTTTTTTTTTTTGATTTCAACATTAAATCGAAACATTCTCTTGCTTCACTGTACTTTCAGTGTGTGTGTGTGTGTGTGTGAGAGTGTGAGTGTGTTTTGCTCTGTGTAAGTTTCAACGGCATTCACAGGGTTGCAAAAACGATAGAAAAAAAATATATAAATCGAACTTTTTCTTTTTTTTCGGTTTTCTTAAGCTTCTTAAGTGTATTTTAAGTGTGGGCGTCGTCTCCGAGGTTCTTCTGTGGCTGTGTACTTATGGGGGTCACAGTGTCATTGAGAGAAAGCGGGAAAATACAGTGCGAAACGAGTCGATATGACCAAACTAAATATTTAACGATTATTTCGATAAATGATTGAAATATGATTTTTGGTTAGGAAAATAGTATATTCAAATTTTAAAGAACAAGGAAAGTTAGTTGAAGCATTTAGATTAGTTAATCAATTGTTCTGAGTATTCACTGAGGAGTAGAATAATTTAACGATTATTTCGATAAATCGATTGTTCAAAATTTTCATAGAGAAATACAATAATTTAACGATTATTTCGATTATTCTGAATGCAAGAAAACTTTTTCAAGTGCACTGTGTAAAACAAAAGAGAAAGGCGAGGCGAGGCGAAACGCCCGAAAAGGAAGCCAACGCTGAGGCGGAAACGGAAATGGAAACAGGGAGAAACGGAAGTGAAACGGACAAGGTGCCAGCCAGCTGCCCCTCTTTAGGTATGCTATTAAAATGTCTTTGTTCTTGGTTTCATGGCTCATGCAAGCAAGTGTTGTGGGTGGATGGTGTGTGTGCTTAATAGTATTTTCTGTATTTTATAGTTTAGATTTTTCTATTTAAGGGTTTTTTGTATTATTTTTAAAGAGTTGTTTGTGTTGTTGTTGCTGGTTGGTTTGTAGTTTGGTTGGTTAGTTTGTTTAGTTTTAGTATTTGTTTTGGTTTTGTTTGTTTAGGTTTGTTTTGTTTTTAAAATGCAAACTTTAAGTTGTCGATTGTTTAAAATGTTTTCAAAAAAAAAAAATTGTTCAGCATCCAGAAAATAATTGGAGTTAAGTTTTAGTTTTTAATTGGTTTTTGGTTTCTGTTTGTTGCTCGAAAATTGTAATCAAAAGCGTGTGTCCCCAGAGCGTTCATGAGACAAACTCAATAACATACACAACTATCGATAGTAAAAGGCATAAAATTTATATTATTATTATTATTATTATTATTGTCATCATAATCAAAACGGAACCGAACAAAACAAAATACAAAATCAGTCAATATCAAATGCATTGCTTGGGTTTCTTTTTCAAATTGTTTTTCTTTTTTTTTTGGTTTGGTTTCTTTTTTTTTTTTTAGTTTTTCCTCATGCAATGGAAATTGAAATAGATCGCTAATAATAATCATAAATTTCAAGCGTAAAAATAGAAGAACGTGAAATATAAATACTAACCATTCCTGATGGCAGTGAATGGGACATGCCAAATCCTCGCCCACCGCTGTTGAATCGCATCGTTGGAATAGAAAAGATATAGATTAGCAATCGGGGAAATGATGATGTTGTCGGTTTGCAGCAGTTGCAAGTGAAATTATTATTTAAAATTATCAAAATTATATGTATAAAGCGCAATTTACTTTCTTTTTTTTTTCTTCTTCTAATTATTGTAATTATCTTAAAAATGATTCAAGAAATGTTTTGGCGTTGGATGATCTGACGATTCTTTTTTTTTTTTTTTTTTCCTACAACTAACTTAGGCTTAAAGCTAACTTATTTCATTGATTAAGGCCAAGAACAGGCACACAGCTACTTGTTAGCTGGCCAACAAATGACTGTGTGCAGTCCATTGGCCCATAGACATAGATTGCAATTAAGAGAACTTTGGAAATTTTAGAAAAATGATTTCAAAGGCCTTGCCACTTCTTGGGGAATACAACTTAACTTGCTTTGAAGAAGATCTCTCAGTTGTATTCGCCCTTGAATATGGCAAAGCGCTTCGCCTTGAAAGTGTAAAAAAAAAGGTTTCACTTGAAAAAAATAAACACTTAAAAAAATAGGCACTTCTTAGATTAGATTCATGCTTTTTCGATTCACCGAAAAAAAAGAAAAAAATATATGCATTGGATGAAGTATGACACTTTTTTTCACTTGCAAAAAAAATAGTTTCACTTTTTAGCACTTGAAAAAAAATGTAAAAAAATATTCAATGATTTCGGACAGGCTTCAAGGATTCTTCTTCGACTTCATCTCATCTTCCCACGTTGATTGGATTTTTTGTAGACCGTGTGGTTACGGATTTCGGATTTTACTGTCTAAATTAGGGCTGGGCTTATACAATGCATGATTTTTCCCCGAATTTGTATTTATTTTTTTTCGTGTATTTGTATTTGTATCATTATTTTTTGTTTTTTTGTTTTTTTTTTATAGTATAAGTCTTAGAGTCTTGTTACTTACGGGTATTGGATATTGGCGTCCTCGTTTCAATAACATTTCGTTTTTGTTGAGGAGGAGCCCCTGGGTGGCGGAGGTGGTGCAGTCGCCCCCAGTTCGAAAAAAAATAACCAACTACATACTATCTAATAGAGTTCTGTGTCATTCGCTTTATGCCGGAATCGGTAACGCTGGCTGCTTCTTTCTGGGCTGTGGAAAAAGATGTCTACACACAATTAAATTCAGCTGCTGATGGTCCACGTCCATGACGCTTGCGTAATTTAGCTGGAGGGGATTTATTTGGTTTTTTTGTTTGGATATGATTGGATGTTTGTGTGTGTGTGTGTGTGTAGGTTGTGTGTGTTTTTGTGGGACGGTGGGAACTATGATTAATTTACGCCTTCTTCTCGATTCCAAATTGTTGCACAAGAAAAAAATATACAAAAAAATAGAATGCAATGTGTGCTGCTGCTGCTGGCAAGGCCACATTAGAAAATCGCAAAGAACTGCAAGGTCACACTATTAATTGCTGCTGTTACCGCTGCTGCTGCTGCAGCTGCTGATTTGTTGATTGTTGATTGTTGACATTGTTGATTGATGCGATGCTGCTGCTCGATGTTGCTTTTGGCTCTTTTTTAATGACCTTGAGCTTTTGTTTTGCATGTTTTACAACCTGGCTCTCTCCCCCTCTCTCGCAAAGAGAGAGAGAGAGGGAGGGCCTCAAATATATATATTAAGAGAGAGAGAGAGTGGGGTAAAGGGAGGCAATTTGTCGGCTATGCATTGGGTTATGTGTGTGGGTTGGTTGTGTGTGTGTATATTTCTCAGAGAGAGAAAGGGAGAGAGGGATAGAGATGGCTGGGCAATAACCACAACAAGAACCTTTGCTTAAAGCTAGTTAAACTGTAAATTCGCCCCTTCAATCACGTGCGTGTGTGTGTGTGTGTGTCATGCATACATACATAACCCTATGGCCAGTGCATGTCAAGGTCCTGACACAATTTCCGCCGGAGCACGTGGTGATGCAGTAAATATTTGCGAGACTGGGAGGAGCCCAGCTATGTTTACATTCTCCATCGAGTGCCATAAATTCAACGACCCAAAAACAGAGAGAGAGAGGGGGGGAGCAGCAGCTGACCCCCATAAAAATGTCACGAATGACGGCATCTCTTTTGCTGGCTGGCTGGCTGCTTCGACTTGTTCTCCATTTGTTTATTTATTTTGGCACTCGTCCCCTCCCTTTTGACTTTCTAGGCTCCATTATTGTCATTATAATAAACCCCATTATTTATAATGGGGGAACTCCTTATTTGGCAGCAAAAAACAGTCAAAACTGTTTCGGTAAATCTTAGGCAAAACTTAGGGCTTACGTTCTACTGAGAGATGATAGATAAATGGGCAAATGCGAGGCGAGAGAAAAGAAAATCTCAAAACGAAAACCAAAACTAAAACTTAAAGAAAAGCAGATAAGAACAAAAACAAAAAAAAAACAGTATTTAAATTACAGTTAGCAGTAAAGTTAAGTGTAGAACAGAATACAGAGAGAGATAGAACATTTACCGGTACATTGTGAGACTGTTCAAGTTGCACAGGTCACACGATGAATACGTTTTTAGGCCGTTTTCTATAATCCTCTTGCCACGAACGAATTGCCCAGACACAGATACAGATACATCTGTATCGTGTATGTCTGTGGGTGTGTGCGGGTGTGTAAGTGTGTGTGTGTGTGCTTGGGAAAGGAGACTACCACAGATAGTTCCGATGATTCCCAGCGGAATCAGACATGTTGCTCGCTCTTTCTTTTCGCTTTGTTTTGTTTCTTTCGATTTTTGTAAATGCAGTTCGTTGATCTCAGTAAATGTGTGTAAATATAAATATTGCTTTACGTTGCTTGGTTATCATTTTCGCCTGCTGCTGCTGTGCTGCTGCTTTTTGTTTTTGTTTTTGTTTTATCACAAACTGTAATGAACAAATCAGACACGTCGCGACACGTTGACGAAAAACACGCAGACGATCAGCTGATCAACTGCTGATAAGCTGATCATGTGTGTATGAGAGTGGTGTTCGTGTGTGAATTCGTTTGTGTACGTGTGTGTGTGAGAGTGCGCATGAATGTATGCTATGAAAGATGCTAACTAGAGCGAGCGAGATGGCCAGCTAAATACAGCTAATGATGGGGGGCGAGGGGGGGGCCTATGTTAATGTATGAAACACAAAAAGAGACGAAAAAAAAAACAAAATAAAAAACAAAAACAATCTCTAAAAGCCAAAAACTAAATTTGAAATAGTAATTACGATTGGGAGCGGAGGAGCACTTGCGGGGTGTTTTTTTTTTCCCCCACCGACAGGCTTGACTGTTTTTTGCTGCTCTCTATGGACAAGTGTGTGTGTGTGTGTGTGTGTGCGTGTTTTTAATTGGTTATAGATTTTCTCTGGTGATGGGTTACAACATCTAGTACATGTAACAGTTAATTATACTTATGTAAACAATGTCGTCGCCGGATTACAATCCTCTCCTTTCGTTCTGCCTTTTGTTTTTTGCCTTTGCCTTTGCCTTTGGTTTTGTTTTTGCTGTTGCTGTGGTTATTGTTATCCATAATTCTCGTTCTCATTTCCCAGTTTTATTATTAATCTTTTTCAGTGTTTTCATCACTCGAGAAGAAACAAAAAGCTAATTGAACTAAAAACTAAACCATGTTTGTGGGAGTGTGTGTTTGTGTGAGAATGAAAGGATTTTTTTTTTATTTTGATTTTTTTTTGTTGTGCCAGCGACGTCGAGAGCCAATCGATAACGATCTCGAGAACTTATCGATTGGCCATCGCCATCCTCCCCCGCACATATACCAATGCATATTGTAACCGCCAAGTTTGCTTATAAAAAAGACTTCGAACCTGGCAAAAAAAAGTTGTTGGAAATTCTCTTTCGTACGAGCTATGCAAAAAAATAGTTGGGGATAACAACACTGACCAGGGTTGCCAAAGATCTGGGTAGAAAAAAATTAGGTGAACAATTCCTCTTCCTTATTATTTTTTATTTTTTTGAGTGTTTTGTGTGTATGTGGGATTTGGGATTTGGGGGAAAAGGAAAATATAACTACAGTCGAACTTCGCTAAATTGAATTTATTTTAAAATCTATCGAAATAATATTGAAAAGTACATTAAGAGAAATTCGACTGTAGTTTGTTTTTTTTTTTTTGTTGGTAAATGTTTGAGTGTAAATTATATAGAGGATCTTGAGGATTGAACACAAAAACAACAAAAATAAATAAATGGCTGACAGAAAACGTACTAAAACTGAAGTTAAGAATTTACCTCGACTTGGTGTTGTTGTAACCATACGGGGGATAACCACCATTACCGTTACCATTATTGTTACTACCCGGATTATTGTTGCCGTACATATCCTGAGAGTTGGGAGTGTGGTGTTCTCGCTTCACTTTCGACTCAAAAAAAAGGTCACCTTCGAAATCAATCGAAGGTGCACGGGTGGATGTGTGGTGAGACGTGGTGAGTTTTTTGTGGTAAATCGAGGGGAAATAAAGTTGCCGCTCTCGGGAGGATCTCTCTTATCCTCTCCCCGCTACCGCTACCGCTACTCTGCCTCAGCTCCTCTCTTCTTTTTGCGATTCTTGGCGCTCAGCGCTCTCAGCTGGCCTGCTGCTGAAGTTCGTCTCTTTTGCACTTCCTCTTATTGCTGTTTTTTTTTTATTGTACTCTCTGTTGCTCTTAAAGTTTTTGTTGCGGCAGCTTCTTCTTCTTCTTGCTTAGCTTCTTTATTTCTTTATTTCTCCTGCGTTCTTTCTCTTTTGGCGTGCACACACAGACTCTCTCTCTTATTTAGTTTCTAAGCCGTATGCAAAATTTATCTCTCTCTTCGTAGTTGCTGTTGTTGTAGTTGTGTGTGTGCTTTATAATTATTCTTATTGTTGTTGTTGTTGTTGGTTCTCAGCTGTGTGTTGTAGTAGTTGAAGAGATGATATTGTTGTTGTTGTTGATACTGTTGATTGATTGGTTTTAGTTTTTAATTATTTTCGGGAAGGAAGGGGGTGGGGGGGCGAGGGTTGATTCTACTTTATACGACCGAAAAAAAATAATCAACAAACATGACAAAGACGTGAAGTGTGTGTGTGTGTGTGTGTGTGTGTGTATTGCGACGCGATCGTGTGAACGAGAGGGGAATATATATATAATGATTCGAGAGAAAAAAAAAGTCAGAGAGAACGAGAGAAACTTGATAGTTGCATTACGTACTGAATAAATTTATGCATGTGTGTGTGTGTGTGTCAGTGTCCAAAAGCTAGAGTTTTTCAAAAGCAAATTTTTTCAAGTGATTTTTGAAAAATATTTAAAGCAAAGTTTTTGTTTCAAGCCCATAACAAAAATATTGTTTTTCAGTAACGCTTCTCCAAAAATAGTTTCAATTGTTTTTCAAGCAAACTCATTATGTTTTAAACATTACCTAAAGCCATAATTACCTAAAATAAAATTTTCTTAAACATAGTTTGTAAAATCTTAAGCATAAACACTTGCATACAGTCGTACCAGAGTTGCCACCATTGTACAGTATTCAAAAAAATAATAAACAATTTCTTAACCAAAAAAAATATAAAAAAAACAATTGCGCTTGTATACAATAACTTTCGTAGGAATCGAAAAGATATAGTTATTCTGGACATACCTCGAAGACATCTTGAAATTATAGAATGACAACATCGCCGAATGGGGAGTTGCAGTATCGAAACTAAAATCCATCATGGATATCACAATTGATAAATTGAATTTAAAATAAAGACACACGAGTTGAAGAAGATCACAAAGAGATATGTATATATCGCAGGACACAAGTTGAACTTGTAACGAGTGGAACTCGACTGAAGAGGTCCTGCCCCGGATCGATCTATTTAAAGGTGGGTGGTGGGCAGAGGGTGGTGGCAGGTAGCCGAATCCTAGGAGGCAAGGTGCGCGTGCCAGTCGCGTGTTCTACCTGGATCCCTCTGCTCAAAGTTGATCCTCCGAGGAAGTGTGCCAGGCGTACTTTCTTGGGTGGCCGGCTGCATCTCTCGCGGATCCACGAATCCACGAATCCCGAAGATTCAGGCAGGCAGATGTTCCGCTTTCTAGGAAGCTAATGGGATGCTCGCTCAAGGTGCAAGGCAAGGTGCTAACTTTTTGGGTGGGTTTTGGGTTGGGTTTGGGTGGAAAATATCGGAAAGGTGGAACATGGCAAGCTGCAAATTAATTACGTGGAAAGCAAGCTGCAATTTTTGCACCTTGTCTTTTTTTTTCGCGAGAAGATCAGAAGAGATCTGAGATTACTTTAAATGGCTTCTCTGAATATTGTAGGTAACTAAATTGAAAGATTTTAAGAAAAGCCTATAAAAAAATATATAACAAATCACTAGCTGAATTAAAAAAACATTTTTTGATTAACTAAATTTTCCCAATATGTATTTAATTATATTAGGTATTTTATCCTGTACTAGTTTAAATTACCTTTCTATTCAAATATACAGAATAATGGTTTTCCCTAATATTTAATAAATTAAAATAATCAAAATATTAATCAACAAACACTTAACAAATGTATTTCCTTAACAAATTTACTAACTATTGAAAACAATTCAATGGTAAGAATTTCAATTAAATCATTAAATTAATTAAATGCTAATCAAATCATCAAGTAACAAAACCCATCATCTAATAAAACTCTCGAAGGAAATCACATTTACAATCCCCATAAACATAATCTCTTCATAAATAACCGATTACGGATTTCTATATTTTTGCCTGGAATAAATTGCAGCTGCCTATTCCGCTGGGATCTAGGAAAAGAGGGTCAGGTCAGGGGTCGGGCAGGTGATAATGCAAATATAAAAATGCCGGCTGGAAAAATTGTTGGCAGGCCAAAAAAAAAAGAAATACCAAGAAGAAGGCGAGGAAAATTCGCGGCCGATTTTCATCAGAAGCATTAAGTCAGTCAAGGTGTTTGTTTCGATATAATCAAGAGCTCACAAAATATAGTTTTTTCTTTAAAAATAATTATTTAAAGTGAAGTTTGTAGTTAAACAAAGGAGAGTATCTCTATAATATTATTTTAAATACTATATATTTCATACAAATAAGTTGATTCTCAAGAGTTAAGTTGAAATAAAGTTTTATTACAAATAAAATCCGCTTAGGAAAATAAATAGAAAATAATTTCCATTAGACTTTAATTTAAAGAAAAGCCAACAAAATACTATTTATATAGCACATAGCAACTTGGGATCCCCCAACTCCCACATTTTCAGGGGAAAACTTTTCTCGCTCTCGCTTCCAATGCGGAAAAAGGGCCGAGAATGGAAAAGCCAGAGCCAGAGCCAGAGCCAGAAACGTTTCTAAATTGAAAACGAGGACAGCAGAGGGGGGG
>JAJJHY010001290.1:6538948-6554805 GCA_021224005.1 Drosophila setifemur
TGATAAATTTTTACATTAAAATAAAATGTATATATTAAGTTTCTATACTTTTGTATTGATTTTTCCTTTTAAACTACTTTTGTCTTCAGAAAAACAACTCTAAAGAATTTATTAAATTATTCACTTTAAAAAATCCTATATTTTTGGTGAAGATTTATTAATTCCCATTTAAGGTAGGGAATTAAAAGGGCCACATATTCAGATAAATATTAAGATGATAGCGGAATTTTCAAGTTGGCAGCTCAACGGTTGCATAATGGGCCACTTTTCATTTTCATCAGTTACATTCACACTTCCACACAGCTGCAGATAGATATACAGAGACAGATACAGATACTTGCGTATATATATTTCTGATTCCCTTCCCTTTTTTTCTGGTTTGCTTTTCCAGTGGACGATGCTTCCGGCCATTATACATCCGGTTTCTTTTACGGCAACAACTACTGGATGGGTTCATTGGCCCTTTGCGATGCCATTGACGACGGTGTGGCGGCCATCCCCGTTCCCAGCAAGGACAACAGCTCCTCCACTCCCTCAGATCCCAACAACGGTGGCTTGCCCTTCGCCGCTGCCCACGCCCAGGGATATAGTTCGGTCTATAATGCTCCGCCGCCCTTCGTTCCCGGATTCTATGTGATCAAGATGCAGCTCAACGAGACGCTACCCACCCAAGTGGTAAGTGGATCTATCAGGGGAACATAATTAAAATTCATTAATGAGAAGAAAATTAATAAAGGAAATTATAATTTGAATTTAAAATATTTGAATACGGTTTTTAGCGTTGCTAGAATAATACCTAAAAATAATTTAATATATACAATAGTATTGCAAGTATATTTGGAAAAAATATCTAAACTTAATTGTAGTAAAATAAATATTTGTTGTGTTATAATATAATAATAATCAAAAGATTTGAATTTAAATTATTTAATAGGGTTTCTAGAAATAGTCAAAATATGAATAATACCTAAAAAGAAATGAATATATAAAAAAGTATTCCAAGTATTTATTAAAAAATATATCCAAATTAAATTGTAGTAAAATAATAAATCAAATATTTGTTATAATATAAAATGACTCAATTGTCGAAATATTTAATTTATTTAAATTCAGCAGTTATACAAATATTTTCCAATTTGTTAAAGATTTTCATGTACCAATATTTTGTATATAAAAAGATTTGAATACAAAATATTTAAATACAGTTTTTAGGGTTGCAAATGTGAATAAAACTAACAAAGAATTAAATATACAATTCAAGTATTTATGAATAAAAATATCTAAACGAAATTGTATTTAAATAATTGTTGGTTTTGCTATAATATAAAGTGTATCAATTTATGATTTATTTATTTATTTAATTTAATTCAGCAGATTTGCTAATATTTACCTATTTAATGATGATTTTTATATAGCAATACTTTTGTATTTTGAAAAATGTAATAGAATTCTGATTTAGGTTATTCAAGTTTTTTAAAATATTCCTTATTTAATTCTATGTATACCCCATTTCTAATTAAATTTTAAATCCATTAAATTCCCTTTTCTAATTTCATTTTTAAATCTAAAAAAAACACAACCTCTTTATAATTACCTGTAACATTTTCTAAAATTCCCTTTTAGCTGCGCACAATTTACGTAGGCATGTGCCTGCCCTCCAGTTGCTCCATTGCGGACATCGGCGAGATGAGTTCCAAGGCTCATGCAGATTTGCCATCACGGGATCTGAAGGTCCTGGATATCCGTGTGCCCACCGACAAGGAGTTCAACATTTGGGCGGACAAAACCTTTTGCCTGCTGATGTAAGTGAAATTAAATTAAAAGTCCATTCCCAATTCCAATTCCAATCAAACTTCACTTTCAAAAACCAAAAAAAAATGCGCGCTAACCAATTGGTTAAACATCAGGGCAGGGCTTCGTTTTTTTTTTTTGTATTTCTTGGCCAGTTGGTTTTGGCCATTAGCGATGAGTCGACTTGTGTGAAATCTTTTCGCTCCCTCCAAAATGGAATTATATTAAAAAGCGAAACTCCATTTGTTTGCTTTGCCGTTTAGCAGGTAATCTGATTATATACGAATCTCCACATGCCAGGCATATGATTTTACACAGCAAAAAAAAACACATATAGAAATCTTTTAAGATCCCCCGGGATGACGGGACATAACTATAAATAAATACTTAATTCCCTGAGTGGGGAAGGATTATTTCTATTGAATTTGTATGACTTCTGTTTGATTTAATTGTATTTTTAGTTTGTTTATAAATATATTTGTTTTTGATTTATTTTTATTTTTAATTTAATATAAAATTAAAATCTTTTGGTTTTTGATTTGTAGTATTTTTAGAATTAATTACATTATTTTTAATTATTAAAAAAGGGGGAATTTTAACAGCTTTAAAATTGTTCACGCAAAAAATTGGAATTATCTTTTATTTTAAATTAAATAAATTCAGATAAAAGCCAAATAAACAGATTCGATCTCAATTTAATGTATAATAATAATAAGTGCTAATTTTTAATTCTTTTAAAATCTTAAATACAACAAATACAGATACAATTTAAGTTAAGGCACTTTATCTAAAGCTGATTAATAATTACACATTTTAGATACAAGCTAAATAAAGGCACTTAATATAAATTTGATTAATAATTATATATTTTATTAATACCCAAATTAAAAATCCCATCCCCTTTCTCCCTGTGTAGTGCTGTTTCTGGAATTGTGATGGGCTTGATTTGCTGCGGCACCCTGTATGAAATTTACCTTCGGCGAAAGCTAAAGGAGGCACTGCGTCGCCAGGACAAGGAGATGATGAACAACAGCGAAACGAGCTCGGGGATTGGATGCGCCTCCTCGGACTACAGCGACACGATGACGGCCCATGATGATCCCCTCAAGGAATCCACACGGAGTCACTCCGATCACTCCCAGACCAGTTCCCTGAAGCAATTGGATCAGTTGGTGTTGAATCTCCCGCCCAATGACAACGACAGTGGAAATGGCCACCATGAGCATGACCAGGAGCATGAGCACGATCATCACCGGAGCGGTAGCAACTCGGATGAGCATTTGGAGGGGCATCTCCATGAGCCGGAGAAACTGAGCATCTACTCGGAACTGCTGCTCTCCTTCTCGGCCATCACGAACTTCAATGCGATCTGCGATCGGAATGTGGGAGCCGACACCATACCCTGCATCCACGGACTGAGGGCCTTCAGCATGGCCTGGGTGATCCTGGGACACACGTGCATCGTGGTCTTCAAGTACTCGGACAACATGGAGATGCGCAAGGAGGTGGAGCAGAACTTCTTCTTCCAGGCCATCACCAACGGACCGTTCAGCGTGGACACGTTCTTCTTCATCAGTGGCTTCCTCATCTCCTACATCTACTTCCGGACCAATGCCAAGGGCAAGTTGAACAAGTTGAGCAAAGGAGCCAACGAATTCACCGCCGGAACAGCGCATTTCTTTGGTTTGGTCGCCTATCGGTTTATGCGTCTGACCGCCCCCTATCTGTTCGTGCTGGGCGTGGTCCAGGTGACCATGAAGTACCTGGCCACCTACTCGATCTTCGATCCGCCCACGATGGACCACATCACCTGCCCGGACTACTGGTGGCGCAACATCCTCTACATCAACACTCTGTTTCCCGTCGATGAGATGGTGAGTGGTGGGAGATTTTTTTCTTAAATCATTAAAAACTTGGGGGTACACATTTAAGAAGAGCTTAAAAAATAATACAAATTATAAAGATATTATTAAAATTATTACCATTTTTAATTATTTGTATTGTGAGACTAGAATTCTCAAGATTTTCTTTGCAATATTCTAGAAAAGCTCAAAAAATAATACAAATTGTTTGTTTTATAAAATATTAATATTTTTAATTAATTTTATGGAATTGAGACATTAGGACATTTTCAAGAGTTTTTTTTTTGCAATGTTCTAGAAGAGCTTCTAAAATAAAACAAATTATTTGTGTTTAAAATATTTACCATTTTAAAAAGATAATATTTTAAGAAAAATAAATTCTCAAGATATTTCTTTGCAATATTCTCAAAACACTCATAATTACAATTTTTTTTAAAAGGTATTTTCTACTAGATTCACATAAAATGTATTAAGTAAAAAAATACAAAGGTTATTAAGTATAAAAGAAAATGAACAAAAAATAAATATTTGAAGTAGGAACGAATCATTAAAAGCTAAAGAATATTTTTTTAAATGAGCAAATTACTGAAAAACAATAAATTAAAATACATTTTAGGCGTAAAATTGTTAATGTATATTATTATAATACAAGATGAGAGAAATTTAGAAATATTAAAAAGAAAAAAATTTAATATTGGATAGGGCTAAGAAACAATCATTTAAAAATGTGTTTTTTTGGTAAGCGCATTTTTATCATTTATATTAAAAAATAGGAAAAAATAACTAAAAGCTTCTCAAAAAACATAATAAATAGAATTTAAATTGGAGAAAACATAAAATATATATATGATACAATCACTTAAAATTTGCAAACAAAATTAATCAAATTCAAATGATATAGTATTAAAGCGATACAAATATTACATTTAAATATTTGGAAAAAAATACTAGAATATAATTTAATCCCCAATCCCATCTCCCACCTCCCAAATTTTCAGTGCATGCTGTGGAGTTGGTATCTGGCGAATGACACCCAATTCTACATGATCGGAGCCATCATCCTGATTGTGGGCGTGCGTCATTTCAAGCTCTCGGCTGTTACCACACTGGTGTTCCTGGTGCTGTCGTGGATCACCACCGCTGTGATTGCGTTCACCAACAACCATCGCCCCAATACGGATGATCCGCTGGCGCTGTTCGACAAGATCTACGACAAGCCCTGGACCCGCCTCGGACCCTATCTGATTGGCATGGCCGTGGGTTGGATTCTGTTCCGGACGAACTGTAAGATCAGGCTGCCCAAGATCACAGTTGCCTCCGCCTGGGCGCTGGCCATGTTGAATCTGTTTGTCCTGGTCTTCGGACTATATCAGGCGGATCTGTCGCAATTCACAGCGGCGGCATATAGTTCGTTGAGTCACTCGGCCTGGGCGCTGTCCCTGGC
Organism: Drosophila setifemur; assembly: GCA_021224005.1. Taxonomy (NCBI): domain Eukaryota; kingdom Metazoa; phylum Arthropoda; class Insecta; order Diptera; family Drosophilidae; genus Drosophila; species Drosophila setifemur. The sequence continues at coordinate 6,544,046 of JAJJHY010001290.1, forward strand.
CTGGATCACCATTGCCTGCTCCACGGGCTATGGTGGCTACATCAACTCCCTGCTCTCCGCCCCCTGCCTCTATCCCTTCTCCCGCGTCACCTATTGCGCCTACCTTGTCCACCCCATCGTCATCCGGTCCATGGCGCTCAACTCGGATGCGCCGCTCCATCTGGGCGGGGATCTGATGGTGAGTTCAAAATAATTATTAAATAATCATTAAATAATTATTAAATAAAATTACCTTAAAGCTACAGAAATTTAAATAATGAATATAATTTGAATTTAACAAAGCATAAAATATAATATGATAACAACCACTTAAAATTTGCACAAAAAATTAAATTAAATATAAATATTATTAAATAATTATTAAATAATTATTAAATGTTATTAAATATGCCATTTTTTTGTATTAAGTATTGTAATTTGAAATTTTAAGCATTTAAAAAGAGACAAAAATTTAATTTTAGACATTTTAAAAGAAACAAAAATTATTGAAAAATATTTAAGAATTATTTAACTTATTCTATTGCTGACTATTATATTTTTTGAATTTGTAGTTTGTTTTCTTTTTAAAAATATAACTAATAGTTTGTAAAATAAAAAGCTTATTTAAAGTGCAAGTTCAACTAGTTGTCAAATAAACATTATTAAAAAACATGCTTGAAAAAACTGAGGTCTACAAAATATTTAAATAATAATAAATTATTTTACCCAATTTTTTATTAAGTTGCTCTTAACATTGTTTAGTTTATTGACATAAATTACAAGGTTCGTTTTTGCTTGAAAAATGTTTCATTCCATGCAAAAAAAAAGTTTTGTATATTTTTGCAAAGCAATTAGTTTTGATTTATTTAAAGTTTCAGCTCCACATTCATTTTTAATTTAACAATGTTTCTGTTGGGTAGTTTGTACTCTTAATTTGTTGCCAACTTACCTGATATATATATTAATTGTTAACCCATTTTAATTGCAGGTTGTGATGTTCTTCGGTCTGACGGTGGCCTCCTATTTCCTGTCCTTCCTGGTGTCGATGTCCTTCGAGGCGCCGGTCGTTACAATGCTGAAAATCTTGTCGCCCAGTCGAAAGAAACGCCTGGCCTAAGCCCTGGATGGAGTCCTGATATATCCAACACACTCAAGCCCCCGTTCCGCCCATTTCCGATTATTTATACCCCCCGCCCCCATTGTCATGTTATCTATATTCTTGTCCTCATTCGTACGAAATCAAGCAATGTCCACATATTTATAGCATCGATTCATCTAAGCACACATTCCCGAGCACAAGCACAAGCGCACATCACCTCCTCTGATCGTAATTCTATATATATATATATATATATTCTCCACATACCGAACCGAGAAAAGAAATTCAATTGATTTAAATTTGCAAATGTTGCATCATTTTGTTTGTTGTATCCGTATCTTTCATAATGTGTACATTTTAGTCGTTTAATTTATTCCAAAGGTTTGGAACACTTTCGATCGTGACGAAGAGGAAGAGTTATGCATAGTACTTAATAGCTATAATTATATGAAACTCTAGTACCTAATTTTACGAAATCATGTTGTATATATACTATATGCTATATATTGTTATATATAAACTTTTAAATAAAAACTGCTACCAAATACAAACGTGGCGAAAGTGTTTTTAATTGGCATCATTAAATTATTATTAAGTTCTTTAATATTGTTTAAAAATCCCGAAATTAATTTAGTTTCAAAATTCAAAAAGTCTACAATCGATTTTTGATACTTCAATACTATCGCTTATCGATAACAAAAGCTTTCTCTGGCTTGGCGGTTTCCTTGAGCTGGTAACACTGCCGGCACTACCGGCATTTTGGCAACCTGGAACACCAACACAAACAAAACTTTAACAGCATAAAAGACACGATTGCACTTGCTTTGTCCGCATAACAGTACTTGCAATTCGAAACACTTATCGCCAACTTCGATATATCGATAGAATATGAACAAGCCAAGAAAATAGCTTTGCTCTCCTCGGATTCGGATCCCCACACCACTTCATCAGCACATCTCGCAGCGAGGCATCATCGTCACCATCAGAAGACCACCACCCACCGGTACCGGAACGCCAACCCACCAATTACGCCAACCGACTAACCCAAAACCCACCGGAGGAGGAGGACGCGGAGGAGATTCTCCTCCCGCAGACATGGCCATGCCCTCGATCTCGACGCTGCTGGGCGTGGCATTCCTGGCCTACATCGCCCACTCCATCTATCAGATGTCGCAGCTCTTCACCAAGCTCCAGTGCAGCGGGACACCGTGCTATACGTCCTTCCTGGCTGACCAGCCACGCCTCCAGTTGGCTTTGTTCTCCTCGCTCAATCGCAATCCCATTGCCTCGGAGGTAAGGGATCTGTACAAGACCAAGAGGTTTGATTACTCCCGCAACTTTGAGCATGACTTCGAACTGGAGATTCCGCTGAAGACCAGGAGGAATGGTTCCCTATACTTCCATGTGGTTCTGGCATTGGAGGGAGAGCCCCTAGAGTGGAGGAGCCTGCGACGAGATGGTCCCACCGTAATCCACACGCTCAGCCTCACCGACTACATGATTCCCCGGGCGGAGGCCTTCAATTTGCTGGGGGAGAGCGACAGCAGGGAAAGGTTCAACCTGCAGGAGAAGGCCAAGAAGACTGGCTCCCTTCAGCGTCCCAGCACGCACATCCGTTCGAATGTGTTCGTGATGCTCCTCACCGATCTCTTTTCCGTCTCCCAAGCGGATGTGCCGCCAGAAATGGCTCCGCTAATCCGCGTCAATCGCGTCCAGCAGATCCTGCCCATCCTGCAGACGGATACGTTTAACACGCGACTCAAAGACCTGGTGCCGGTGACCAGGAACACCACAGAGTTCACCTTTAGCTTCCACTACAAGCCGGTGGGCGTGGGCAAGCTGCGATTGATGCTCTTGATGGAGCACGCCACCCAGGCGATGCTCACCATGGGCTTTGCCACCAAGGACGTGGACGAGGTCAAGGGGATCTTCTCGGACACGAATGTCTACCTGCTGTGCGGCACCATCTTTGTGTCCAGCATCCATGTGAGTGTTCCTCCTTGCTCTTCTCGTACCCTTTGAATCTTTGGAGTTACTTTCTCCCTCGCTCTTTTCAGATGCTCTTCGATTTCCTGAGCTTCAAGAACGACGTGGCCTTCTGGCGCAAGAAGCAGTCGTACGAGGGTCTGTCCAGTCGGACTACCATGTGGCGGGCCTTCTCGCAGATCGTGATCTTCCTGTATCTGCTGGACGAGAACACCTCCTATCTGGTGCTGGTGCCCGTTGGCCTGGGCACCCTCATCGAGCTGTGGAAGTGCAAGAAGATCCTGCGGCTGGAGTTCAGCTTCTCGGGTCTGGTGCGGCGCAAGTTGGAGCAGATCGATCGCAGGAATGGCACACAGCAGGAACAGGACGAGGACCAGGAGAAGAAGAAGGGCCAGCTGGCGGAGCAGCAGACGAATCAGTTTGATCGCCAGGGCATGCGCTACTTGAGCTACCTCCTGTACCCGCTGTGCCTGGGCGGGGCCATCTACTCGCTGCTGTATCAGCCGCATCGTTCCTGGTACTCCTGGACCCTCAACTCCCTGGTCAACGGGGTCTATGCCTTCGGCTTCCTCTTCATGCTGCCCCAGCTCTTTGTCAACTACAAACTGAAGTCGGTGGCCGCTCTGCCATGGCGCGCCTTCATGTACAAGGCCTTCAATACGTTCATCGATGACTTCTTTGCCTTCATCATCACCATGCCGACGGCCCATCGGGTGGCCTGTCTGCGGGATGACATTGTGTTCCTCATCTATCTGTACCAGCGCTGGCTGTATCCGGTGGACAAGAGCCGCCTGGACACGGGTCTGGCCATTGCCGAGTTACCACTGGACTCTGCCGACGGCGAGACGCCCTCGGACACTGCTAACGGCTCGTCCTCGTCCCCTACCCCGTCCCCCAATAGCTCCTCCTCCTCGTCCACTTCCGCAGCGGGTCGCAAGAAGCGCAATTAAATCCGGGGATGAACACACATTGCAACGACTGCACATTCCGTCTGTAGCTTTTAGGTCTAGCCTAAGTCTAGATACAGTCCAAGCTCCGTCTTTAGTTTAGTAGCGCAATAAACAAATGGAAACCTCAGTTGTAGATGTAGAGAAACCCAGCCAAGGCGAGGATTACCAAATGCGGATCCTAACTGAAATAATTGCTACAACATAAAAACATTTTATAACTTTTTTAAGCGACATATAAATAAAGAAAAGTCTGCACTAATTTTTTAAAATGTAAAGAATAGAAAATAAAGCATAACGATTTTATAGTATGTTCTTGGATTTGATTGCAAAGATGGATGTGGAGGAGATCCAAATTAAACTGGAAAACCTTTCTGAACTGGGATATAAACTTTTTGGATCTATAAACGAAATAACTTGGGATTAATTACTATAATCCCCTCAAGAAACTCTATAATTGGCTTTATATTTAGATACCATTTTATTAGCTTACTGTCAAGTCCGATATTTGTGCGGGATGTTTGGTGGTTGGGACTTGGGAGAGGGTCTGAGGTTTGGTTTGTGGTTATCGAAAAAAAATGATCATTAATATCTTGAAGCTTAACTTAAGCTGGCGAAGGAAAAAGAGCGTTGCCGTGCGCCCGGACTTCGGTTGCTGGGTCTGCGGCCAGAGAAGCCTCTTCCATCCTAGCCGTTGCGTATGCCCAGCGCCTGCTCCAGCTCGGCCCGCTTCTGGTTGACCTTGGTGAAGAAGTAGCGGGAGACGGCCTCGTGCGTCCAAGGTTGGTAGTAGAACTCGGCGCGACGCTCCTCCTCCGGATTGCCCACCACATCCGTCATAAGCTAGAGGGAGAGATTTTTGCGTATTAGTTGAATATCAAGATATGGTTTATAGGTAATGGAAAATGGAAAAATCCACTCGAAATCCAATCCCTAATCCCCTCACCTTTAGATCCCTCGTCTGACTGATGATCCAGCGATGGATAAACATCTGCGGATCCTTGGCGAAGCTCAAGAAGAACTCCCTGTTGGTCTTCATCTGGTTGATGGTGTCGACCGTCTCGTGGATCTTGGTGTCCAGTCCCTGGATCTCCTGCTGGCTGGCGGTGCTCATCAGGAAGCTGTTCATCTGGTTCTTCAGCGTGTCGTCCACCTCCACATCGATGTCATAGCAGGCGGTCTGCTTGTTCTCCGCTCCGCTCTCAATGAAATGATTGATGACAATCGGATCTGGCGGATGCAGGAGCGGATTGAGGCGTTGCGGTATCTCGGCGAACTTCATACGCTGACAGCTGAAGATCTGCTCCAAATACTTATCGCAATTGATGTACTCCCGCTCATGGGCATCCTGCAGCTTGTGCGTCTTGATGTACTGCCACAAGGCGGATATGATCACCGGCCTGGTCTGCGTATGCACGCCCAGGAGGCGGGCGAGACGCGGGTCCAGCTTGAACTGCAGCGGCTGGTAGTCGAGCAGCAGGAGGATGGTGCAGCGCACATTGCGATCGCCCGGCCGCTTCACCTGGAATCCATCCGTCTCCTGGGTGGTGTGGGTGCGATGCCACTCCACCAAATGGTTGTCCGGCCCATACAGCTCCTTGTCCAGCTCAATAACCAGACTCTTAAAGAACGACGAGAACTTCCGCTTGATCTTGGTATTGGGATCGCCTTTACCGTCCTCCAGCAAACGGCCCTCCACACGCAGCTCCCAGGAGGCCACCGCACCCTCCTCGCCATCGTTCGAGGGCTCCTTGCTCGGATAGAATGTGTTCGAAATGAAGATGCGCAGCTTGCGCTTCTGTTTCATCGGCCGCTTGAGGGCCTCCTGGATGTCCAGGCGCTTGCGCATAATGGTGGCGTCCAGCTTCCGCTCGAAGGTCAGCAGATCCATGTAGGCCTGCGACTCGGGCACCAGATCCCGCACCTTCTGCGGCAATATTTTGTCCGCCAGCTTCTTCTTCTTCTTGGCGGCCACGAACTCCACCTTGCCTCCGCTCCGCGACTCGTTGGAGCGCTTGCTACCACCGCCAGTGCCGCCGCCACCGCCTCCGGGTCCCGTGCCGCGAAGGCTACTCTGGAAGGCCGGCTGCTGGGCGGCGCGTTGCAGCAGCGATGGCCCCGGAACACCGGGAACACCAGGGACACCCGGAGCTGTTGTAGTACCCGGCACAGGTTGCGTTGTGTTCGGATGCAGGGGGAACCCACGCGGCTGGATTAGGTGATATAGGAGATATTTGCGGATTAGGGGGTGGTCAGTAAGGGTGGGCTACTCCAGATACTCACCGGAAAAGTGGCGCCTGGAGGCGGATAGGGACGCATGCCGGGCACCGGCGGCGGGGGCTGGTAGCGCGACTGCACCGGCGCTTGGCCAGGTGCAAAGCGTTGCGACATCTTTGGGCAGCTGCTGCTCTGCTCTGCTTGGCTCGACGGGTTCCTCTCGGGATTCGTTTCTCTGGGCGAAAAATCAACTATTTTTCGTTACAACAACGCGTCACACACACAAAAAAAAATTCGCCTGTAAAATGGCGTCAAATCAGGGTTGCACTAAACGCGAGAGATGGTACGTGAGTGAAATTAGAGCTGCGATCTCAGTCACAGTCACGAGTTGTACGGAAACTTATTTAAGTTCGTGTTTAGCTTATTATTGTCCATATTTAGCAGCAATATTCTTTTAAACTAATAAAAGCTTCATTGCAACTTCAAATAAATCAAGAGGGTTATAATTTAATGAATTAATCGCTTCCTTACTTATCGATAACATATGGTTTGGGTTGCTATCGGATATGAGATATTTTTGTATTGTTTTATGTTGTAAATACGTATTTGTTATTTTATTATTTCTAGCATCGCGTTCTCCATTAGTATAGTTTCCAAATTATCGTTTTACTTAAAATATCCAGCAAAATATTACACATTTAATTCCTTTTATTACCATTAATATTTTTACTCTGAGAATTTGTTTCAAAAGTGTTATTTATAACGATAGTCTCCAACCCGGTTCATCGCCCACCTGCGATAACTGCTTATCACCAAGCACTGAACTATCGATAGACCGATTGCTGTTGTTTGCCTGTCATTTGGATTTAATTTAATTCCAGTCACCCATTCGAACCCAAACCAAAAAAAAAAAAAAAAAACGCAAGTAATGGAGGAGAGCTGGTGGGTCGCCCACCTGAAGGCGCTGGAGTCGCAGCCGCGTCGCCTGGAGGCGCTGACCAGCATGAATACGGCCATTAGCAAGGAGGCGGCTCTGCCCCGCCAAATCATCGGTCGCCTGTTGTCCACTCCGGAGTTGTACAGGTGTGCGGACAAGTCCGGTGCGGTGGAATCGAAGACAACCCCGAAGGAGCCCGTGGCGGATGTGGCCGTGGAGCTGCTGGGCCACTGCCTGGATCAGCTGCCAGTGGACACCGGCGATGAGCAGCTGGCGCAGCTGCTGAATCCCGGCTTGACCCACCCAAATCCCGCCCTGCGCTCACTGGTCCTACAAAGCCTGCTGCGGGAGCTGCGTCGCCAGTTGAACGCTGGTCAAGTGCGTCAGCTGCCCGGGAACGATCTACTCTTTCTCATTTTGGATGAACTCAAGCGACCGGAGACGGTGGGCAGCTCGGTGGCCATCACTATACTCTCGATTGTGATTGCGCCGCGCTTGAACGATGCCGGGGTCCAGGACAAGCTGGTGCAGCTGCTCCAGCAGGACGAGGTCGTCCGTTGTCGTGCCTACGAACTTGGCGTTACCTTGGCCAAGGGCAGTGCCTCATCGTTGAGCTCCGTGGAGTTTATACTGGATGCAGCGCTCAGCGAGCTGGATAACGATGATGTGCTGCTGCAGGCCAGCGTAATGGAGATCCTGGTTCCCCTGGCCGAGCAAAATCACGGTCTTTCGTATATGGAACGCCGTCGCGTATTCGATGTGATCAGCACTCGGGTGCAACGCATCGAGGAGAACCCCTTGGACACCCTGCTCATCCCGAGCATCATGAAGTTCTTCGGCAAAATTGCCGCCGTCCAGCCGCAGAAGATTATCACTGGGTATCCGCATATGCTGGCTTGCCTATTCGAGCAGATACAGTCGGAGGATGAGACAGTTCTACCCACCGCCATGGACACGCTGGCCAATCTGGCGGCCACCCCGCAGGGCAAGTTGCTGATGCAGCTCCACTTCCAGCCCTCGATGGCTGCCGCTTTGACAACTTATGGCTCCTACACCAAGAAGCTGTCGGCACCGCTCAAGGAGAGATTGCTTAACTCCCTGGACGTGATATATGCGGTCAACAGTCCACCGACTCCGGAGATCAGGTGAGGATTTTCTATTCTCTCTCATTTTTGTGTCCCCTAATAATAGTAATCTTCTCGCAGCTCGCTGCTCCGAAGCTGGTACGAGAGCTTCGCTGGCGGCCTGCAGATCAACATAATCATGGAACTGATCAGCACACCCTTTCCCGATCTCCAACTGGCCGCCTTGGCTCTGCTGAAGAGCCTCTGCAAATACCGCTTTGGAATTGTGGCCCTGAAGAACACCGGCGGAGCGGTGGAGTTTCTACTCTCGCGGCAGCACGACCTGCACAAGGATGTGAAATTCCTTAAGTGGGAGATCATGGACATGCTGGCAGTCAGTTCGGAATTCACGCCCACCGAAACCGTGCGTTTTACGGCATATGTCAACGAGGGACCGTACCACATCCAGGCGAATGTGAATATTGCCACCGAACCGCAGGGGAATGCCTAGAACTGGGATTGGAGTTGGGATACTTTTTGGGACGGAGGGGATGCCAAGCATTTACCGGGTTTTGGACTAACATCTGAATATGTATTTATGTGTAGAACTACAATAAAATTTAACTATTAGATCACATGTAACAATGTCCGTCGCCCCTCGCAGGATGGGTCGATTTTCGGGAAGGCAAAAAGAAACTAAAACAAAAAAGAAACTAACTTAAAAACAAATATGAAATATTTTTAAGCCACATTCAAAACCCTTTTCAGATGTCTTATATATTTTGTAAAATTTGTTTACATACTAACTAAAAGTTAAGATCACAAAAATCGGCCTTACTAAATTATGGTTTTTGAATGCTTAAATTTGTTTTTTCCATTAAAATTTTTGGATTTGTCTTGAAAAGATTAATTTCGATATCAATGAAAATTAAGTTAATTAATGTCATAAAATCATAAATAAATAATTAGCTGAGCCCAAAATCAACCCACCCAACCAACTGTCGTGCTGCTCCAAGACCCAATAGCAGACTCAATCCTCTTAAAGGTAGCTCATCTGGCGGTGGGAGAGACGCTTCCTACCGGATCCTCCAGCCCCTCCGCCACCCAGATGGGCCAGGCTCACACTCAACCCGGACTCGTAGCCGGTTTGGGTCTGGGAACGGGTCTCGTTGTTCATCAGGGAGCAACTGGGCAACGTGTGGCAGTATCGTCTTAGTTGCTGCTTAAAAGCCGCCGTTGTCAGGGTGTAGAGCACGGGATTGAGGGCCGAATTCACGGGAAGCACCAGCACCGCCAGCCAGGCATACAAATCCGGGGAGATCTCACAACCTGGTGGAGGAGGGGTTATGGTAATTAATTTAAAAAAATATTATTTAAAAAGTAAGTTACTTACCTGAGAGAGCAGCCACCTTGACCATGATTATGGGCAGCCAGCAGGCGCAATCGGTGGTTACAATAATGGCAAATCTGGTTGGGAATATATTATTGAGATTTATTATTAGATCAAAAATTTATTTAATATTTTTTTTTAATATTTATTTAATGTGTTTTTACAGGAAATATTTATTTCTTCAGAGATTTCAATCAATTTAAAATGTTGTTTTGCCACATAAGTTATTTCTAGGGAAAAAATTACTAATTTATTATTTGACTTATACCTGTTATTTGTTATATTTAGGGTTAATATTATTAGACAAAAATTACTAAATTATTTATTGATATTAATGTTAATATAACGAAAACCCAAAAATGCCATTTTGCATCTTTTTGGCATTGTTTATTGTATTAAACACACATAAACAAAAACAAACGAATTATTTTATGATAAAAAAAACAATATGGTAATAATGTATTTATTTTTTATACATATACTCAGTTATCCACCGGGTTTAAAATTATAAAATTACTGATATAATTATTCAAAAATAAGAGTTAACACTTATTCCTACCCATTCTCAGACCTACAAAATTAGTATAAAGGAATATTTTAACTAACAATACACCACAAGAATGTATATATATATAGCTTAATTCAAATAAAATAAAATAAAAATGTTCAATATATAAAAATCGCCCCCACCTGGTTGCCACCACATTCTCCCGACCGCTGTGAGTGCTCCGCATTCCTCCACCGGAATCTCGAATCGCCTGCAACATCCTCACATAGGAGAACAGAATAAAGACCAGGGAAATCGTGTTGATGCAGATGAACAGCAAGGCGGAGTACTCCCAACCCTAAAAGTGGACTTTTTAGAATTGCAATTTGGAGATGAAAAGGATACGATTAACCTTTGTGTAGGGATCATGGATGTGCAGGGATAAGCAGACGCCATTGTTGCCATAGAAATGGGTTCCAAAGTACGGATTCGGCAAAAGAGGAGCCGCTGCCAGGCCAAAGCTGATGCCCCACAGGAGGAGCAGGCGGAGCACGATTCTAGGGGAAATATTTGGGAAATGGAAAGTGTTATTGAATAATATAATAAATATAAATAAATAAATATTTTATTGAATATTTAAATGGAACATTTTTG
>JAJJHY010001290.1:6560990-6582606 GCA_021224005.1 Drosophila setifemur
CTTTCAGCCTGATTAAATCGGGTTCAGTTTATGGACGGGGCTTTGAGCTTATTACTCACCTCCCTCGCAGTATCTGATTGTCCAGGAGGTGCAACTTGCTGCTGATACCATCGCCATGCGGATGACAGACCCTCACCTGGCTGGCGGCGCTACACAAATGGAACCACGAGAAGTAGCTGCACATAAAGAAAAAACCACACATTAATCAATTATGTAGATGTGAATAATATTAAAACAATAATTCGTCTATAAAAAAAATTATATTCCTATCAACAAAATTCATAAAAATAATAATTAAAATTTATTTCAAATGTTTTTTTTTTAATCAATTAGATGTGAAAAATATTTAAACAATTGTTTTCTTATTAAAATATTTATTTAAAAATCTGTTGGTAACTGTTGTATGAAAGTAATTTACTTAAAAGTTTGCCAAATAATAACAAACAAAAATAATGAAAGTTATTTACTTAACAAAAGTTTGAGAAAAGCAAATAAACTGAAATCTGTTACACATGACGTATACGTAATATTGGATTGCGTATCTCAGGAGCTTAAAATTTGTTTACTATGCTTGTGAGCATATTTATTTTATAAGAAATTCATTAAGTAAATTATTTTCTTTAAGGTAAAATCTCAGTATTTAATAATATAAACAGGAAATGCTGTTTAACAAGTCGTATACGTAATTTTTGGTAATTTTGATATATATTATTTTCCAGCATTATTCTTTTATTTAATATTAAATTTAATATTATTTGTATATTTATCATGGGTTGTGTTTTGTAATATTCTTTTAAATATTGACGACAATATTGAAAGGCGATTTAACAAGTCGTATACATAATTTTTTTAAAGACAATATTCACGACAAATAATATATCAAAATAAATCCCTTTTTATTTAAATAGGTGCAATAAATGATAAATATGAGTAATGAGTAATAATATTAATTTTATTTATCTATAATTTCGTAACCCCTAAAATCCCTTAAATTTGTAAAATTCGAATTCTCTGACATTATCTCTAATAAATAAACCCCTTTCAAAAATTATTTTCCGTGTGGCGACGACAAATAGAGAAATGTTCGCCATTTCTTCAAGGTGATAACCATAACAATCGGATGAGGATGGGATTCGACGGGGCTGAGTTGTTACTCACATGTAATGCAGGGTGCTCAGGTTGTGGAGGACCCGCGGATCTAGCGTTTGGAAGCGATTGCCATTTAGCAGCAGGGAACTGAGATTCCTCAGGCAGCCGAAGGCCTCCAGATCGAATCCCTCGATGCGGTTGTCGTTCAAGTGCCTGCGAAAAACAACGAAAAAATGGGGGGAAAAAAACAAGAACAATACAGAAAAAATAAGACTGGTTTCTGGGAAATGGTTAGCACGCGGTTTTATGGCTCAGTCCATAAAAGCCAAGCAAAGGTTTGATTTTTTTTTGTTTTGGATTTCGGATTTCTCGCCTTGTTTGCTTATTTGCATTCGGGGTTGGGATTGGTATAGGGATTGGGATTGAAGCAGGAGCTTAGGTTCAGGCTCAAAGTTTCATCATTAAAGTTGGGCCCTCGATGCCTTGGCACGTATACTGTTTTTCTTGGCCATTTTCCCCTGCCCCTGCCCCTGCCCCTCCCCTTTGTGCATGCAAATCAATTGGGGATGGAGGCCTGCCTCCTCAATATGCATCATCGGATCGGAAAAGTTGGAATCCGGAATAGTTCCTGCCGCGTTTGGCCATCAACACTTTTCGCCTTTCCGTCGGCCAAGTTTAGCAAATGAAAAACTGTCAGCGTTTTTTTTTTTTGTTTGCCTCGCATTCCTCGACCCTTGGACGCAGTGCCCCAGGCCACATAACATTATTGATAAATTAAATTCCTCGGCCCAGGCCAGAAACTTAAACGGCAATAAATCCAAATGACACTTTCTGCCACAACATCCGAACATCGGAACACCCGAGCATCCGGGCATCCGAGCAACCCCCTCCTCCGCCTATAATTCTCGCTCCTCTTTCGCATTGTGGATCAAAAGGTCCCCCAGACGGGATTTAATGGAAGATGGAGGGGGGCTAGGGGGAGGGGGATGAGGAGAAGGGGGACAAGGAGAAGGAGTCCAAGGAGCCAAGGCAACTGGCAGAAGGAGAAATCCATCAGAGGTCAGGGGACTGACACTTGTTTGTTCAATACCCTGGACTCAAAAGAGGTTTAAAGTTTGCGTGTCTTGGGAAAAACATTTAAATTAAATATATTAAAATTTAAAACAATTTAAAATAATTTAAATTGCATATAATATAATACACAAATTCCACAACATAATTATTTTAAAGGTCACTTTTTGTATCTTTCCCTATATTCCCCCATTTTCAACTTACAGTCCTTGCAAGCTGCTGAGATTGCAAAAGGTTTCGTCCTTTATGTGATATAATCGATTGCCAGCCAGAAACCTGAAATCGTCAAAAGATTGATATATATTTATAGTCTGGATATAAGAATAACTCCGCGTTGTTGCATTTATTGTTTGGCTTTTCTTTTTTTCTCATTTTCTTTCATTTTCCACTCACAAGTATCGGAGGCGTGGGAAGGGAAATGTGTGGGCAGATATATCCTCGATCTGATTGTGTGCCAAGGACAAAGTGTGCAGATTGAGCAGGGTTCTGGGGAACATATCGGCATCCAGACGCTTCACAAGATTCTCGTTCAGATACCTAAGGATTTATTTATTATTTAAATTCGATTATTAATATATTATTAGGGGACTTGGGAAAAGTGTTGAAAAATAAATTAAAAATAAACTTTATAGGGAGCAGATTGCTTCAGATTTTTAATACATATATACAAGCAATAAAAAATACAAAATTAAACTTGTTTAAAATATTTGTTAAATAAATAATAACCACTCACAGAACTTCCAATTTCGTTAGCCTGGCGAAAACCTCAGCTTCGAAGCTTTTAATGCGATTGTCGCGCAGGTCCCTAAAATAAATATTAAAATCAAATTTAAATTAAACATTTCTTGTTTAAAAGAAATAAAAATAAATACTTACAGCTCCTGCAGATGTGGGAGATTGGCGAAGTCACTCTGATTCAGGCTGTGCAGCCGGTTGCGTGCCAAAATTCTGCAACAGATAAAAAATCTCATTTTAATGCCGCAAACTTGGCAACAAAAGCCCCCACCAATTGCATACAAACAAATGGCTTCGAGATGCGAAAAAGATACAAAGGGGGGTGGAAGAGGGGGCTGGAAAAAGTCGGTGAAAAGTTGGCACATATATCTCGATTTTAATTAGCCATTAAGCGCAAGGATCCACCCCAAACCCACCCGCATTCCGCTGAGAGAAGATGCGACTACCTTTTCTGGCCACTTTCCAGCAATGTCAACTGGCCGATGCAAAAGTTTCTGCCCAATGCCAAGTGCAGCTGTACAGCTGTGCCTCCGCATCCGTAGGTCCCAGAAATCCGGAACCGGACACGGAGTACGGACTCGGAGTAGGAGGTTGCCCCCCATCCCTTTCCCCTTTCCGCTTTTCCGCCGCAACAGTGTAACTGAGTTGTTTATGCGTTTTTGTGTGTCGTCAGCTTCGTCTATTTTGCAGGGTATGCAAGCGGGTATGATAAATCACCAATGATTCAATGATTAAGGGAGAATGATTTCGCGTTGCGAGTGGTCATTAAGATCACACAATTTCGTGGTGAATCTGGCTGGGATTGGGTATAGTAAAAGGAGTTCTTTCAAATGGGAATTTTGTGTTGTATTGGTTTTGGGGAAATTCTGAATATTTTAATTACATTTTTAAAGCAAAAAAAGGTATAATTTTAATAAATAATTTACGATTTTTATGATGTAAAAAGATTCACTAATTAGTTACTAATAAATATATTATATTCCCCATTTTATTTATAAAGAAAAACCGACCAAGACTAAATTTTTCATCTTTAAAACATTTAAAAATTCTGATTAAATTATACAAATTTAGGGTATTCGAATTTTGGTATAAAAACTTAATTTGTTTTAGCCATTTGCCGGTTGGCAGCTGACGCTGTTGATATTTTTGTTAGATTTCCATTCAACCTTCCTGGGTGAAGAGGTCCCCCCGAAAAGATGGCTCCTCCGACTGAATGCACAAAACAAGCTGCAAAAACTTTTCACCGTCTGTGCTAATATTTTTATGCTTATGGTGAACCCAAAAAAAATAAACACAAACAAATATAAAAGAAAAACCTGGGGAAAAAAATGTGACAACAATGTTGGAAGAATGCCGGGCCACATTGTCAGTTGATTGGGCCAAGATACTCGGGTTGGCTTTAATCCGGCCAACAATAGAGGGCCGGAAAACAACTTTATGGCCAAAAGAGTGAGAGAGAGAGAGCGGACCAACAAAGGCTGACAGCAATGATTGTGATTATCATCTATAGTGGTACTCCCCCATATATATATATATATGTATATTCCTCACTTGTTTTTGCTGGCCAAATCGACTCTCTATACGTTTATTGGCAATTACTGGATTTTGTGTCATTTAGCACCTCGGGGCCCGGTCGAAAAATAATGAACTGACACTCAATGCAGCAGTTTTTATCATCGAACTATCTCATACCCCGAACATTTTGCAATTGACTCGGTTTTCCTGGGGTACAGCTCTGCACAAAATGCGGCTTAAATGTTGGCATTGGTATTGGTAGTGGTACATATAGGCTTTCTCTGATTTGATTTATGTTTAATTAGCATTATAGGGCGCCAGAGCATGAGTCGGCAATCGTTTTCCAATTGTAATCGCGTTGTTTCCCGTATTTGCATTATTATTAAAATGAAAACCGAAGGGCAGGCATCTGCGGAAATGAATAACTTAGCCACTAATTCTAGGGTAATATGTGATAAAAGGGAAGTACAGTGCAGCCTGTTATTATAAGACTTAAAAAAAATAAATAATTAGCTTATAAATTAGTTAAATATTCAAAATATTTTAATAAGTATTGCAATAATTTAATTGTTATCACATTAAATTCTTCAACAAATTTCGACATGATTGTATCTTTCCTAGAACTACATTTTTCTCAAATATTTCATTTAAAATTAATTTTGGACAACAAATAAGCAACTCCTTGGGGAAACCCTTTCTTTTGACTTTACTGTTATGAACCCCTTGGTATGAAATTTTCCCTGGGAAACACGGAAATCGATCATAAAGTATCGAAGAAGATGGCGTTAATTGAGCTCGGAAACGGCGTTAATGAATATCGAGTGAAACCGATGCCCCACAATGTGATACTTACAGAATCCTCAATTGATTGCCCTCGGGGAAGAAGTATTCCGGCAGATGGGCTAATTTATTATCGTCCATATAACTGCAAAAAAAAAAGAGGCGCTCAAAAAAAAGGGTGGGTAAAAATTATTAAAGAATCTACTGCACAGGCCACGGCCAATCGAAGTAAACAGCAAAAGATGCGAAATGGGGATGCAACAAAAAAAAAAACACAAAATACATAACAGTTAAGTGCACATAAATAATGAGACTTAATTATGAGTTATTGTTGGGAAGTGAAGGTCTGATGCACTGAAAATAATCGGTCAATAATTTTCAACAAGAATTGTATCCAAATTTAAAAAGCTTTCACAATAAACATAGCTTAAATATTTGAGAATACAAAATAATAACTACGATAAAAATACATTTATTAACTAGTTACTACTTTAACGATAATTGCTGGTTTTTGTATTTTTTAAATAAAATATATATTCACTACTTAAAAATCAATTAAATAATTAAGTTTTAAAAATATTACAACTACATATTTTATATTCTTCGAACAAACTTTGAAAAAATATCTGCAAACTCTTTGTTCATAATAAAAAATCTACGTAAAAAGTGTTATAAATTTAAAATAA
This sequence comes from Drosophila setifemur, assembly GCA_021224005.1. NCBI lineage: Eukaryota > Metazoa > Arthropoda > Insecta > Diptera > Drosophilidae > Drosophila > Drosophila setifemur. The sequence goes on from JAJJHY010001290.1 coordinate 6,566,867, forward strand.
ATTTTAAAATGATGTAAAATTGTTGTGAGTGTAGGGAGTAGGAAGCTGTTGATAAAAGATACTCACAGGGTCCTTAGTGGGTTGTCCGCCAGGCGATCGAATGCATGCGAGGCAATCTCACGGATTGAGCAAAACTTCAGAACTCTGTGGGTGAAAAAATAAAAAATAAAAAATTAAATAAAAACAACAACACCATGGCAAGTGTGAGTATAAAACACAATAAATAAAGATTCAATTGTGAACTTCACACACAATGGTGGCCGGGGCCGGGGCTCAAAAGTTCCAGGACACAACTTTCGAGCTCGCTGCCACGCCCCCAAAAGGAGGCGATATCTCATGGATAATAATGCGCTTTGTTTTCGTCGCCTCATTGTTTTTTTTCGGTCCAACAAAACTTGAGATTCATTTGTGTGAGCAAATACAAGTTGGATTTGCCTATCGTCTTCATTAGGAACTTTCTGTATTTAAATCAATTTTTGAATTGAATACAATTTAGATTTAAATAATATATAATAAAAATGGCGCAGTCTATAAATTTAATTTGGAAATAATTTATAATCGTTTTGAAAATGGTTTTAAAATGAATTTAATTAAATTGTCATTAGTTGTAGGTACATTTGTGATTGTAAATCAATTGCAAACTAATAGGAATCCCCTGGGGCCATTATGGCTAAAAGGTGTATTTTAAATGGGGCTTTGGTTGCCATTTCATGCGCTTAATGGCCCAATAAATTGTTTGTATTTATTATATATACATATATATATATTTTTTTTTTTCGGCACTCTGCCGACGACAATGGCTTTGTTTTGCATTTAGTTTTTATTGCTGGTTGCTGGATAAACTCTGCCTATTTATAGAAACCAACTGTGCTTTGATTATATTTTCTCGAAAGTCCAGAATTCCATTGAAAAAAAAACAACAGACAATATAAACAAAAGGCTCTGTCTCGCCCACAGGATGTGAGGATTTAATTTGCACAACAAATACAGAAATATACGCAAATATATATATACAAGTATATGTACATATGCACAAGAATACCATATCTGCCCTCGGGTTAACATTTTATTTGCGGCTGGCGGGATGTCGTTAAAAAAAAATCCAATTGGCACGAAATCAGGGCGCGAAATTGTGGGAAGATAAATGTTTTCAATCGAATGACTTCCGGAAAATATCCTTGGGGCATTGCGAAAGGCCAAGGAGCTACTTGCCGTGTGGAAATGCTTTAAGCCAGCTTTTTATACCCTTGCAGAGGGTATTATAATTTTGACCAGAAGTTTGTAACGCAGTGAAGGAGACATTTCCGACCCTATAAAGTATATATATTCTTGATCAGCATCACCAGCCAAGTCGATCTAGCCATGTCCGTCTGTCCGTCTGTCCGTCTGTCCGTCTGTCTGTCCGTCTGTCCGTCTGTCCGTCTGTCGGTTGCTATGTAAACTAGTCCCTCAGTTTTAAAGCTATCGGGCTGAAACTTTGCACCAACCCTTCAATCTGTTGCAGGTAGTATATAAGTCGGAACGGCCGGAATCGGAACACTACATCACATAGCTGCCATAGGAACGATTGGGAAAAAATGCCAAAATTTCGTCATTTTTAAAGATAATTTATTTATTTCTTGGTAAACTCTATTTAATAGCAATTTTAACATATCTTGAAAGTTGCATCTAAATCGGACCACTATATCCTATAGCTGCCATAGGAACGATAGGAGAAAATGGGTCATTGAGCATAACTCTTGTGTTTTTCAATACAATTAATTCATTCTTGAGAAATGCAGTTTTCATAGACATTAATGCCGTTTTAGAAAATTAAAAACCAAAGATCGGATCACTATATCCTATAGCTGCCATACAATCGATAGAACAGTTTAAAGGCAACTGGTCTGCAAGGGTATTCCAAGCTTCGGGTACCGAAGCTAGCCTTCCTTTCTTGTTTTGGTTGGTTTTATTTGGAATTTGTTTTGCAGTTTCCGGGGTTAATGGATATTTTGTTTGTGTGTTATTTTTTTTTTGTCTTTCAATTTGATTTAAAACGGAGTTAGAAAATTTATACAAATTTGGTCTAATGTATGCTATAGATGCCATTAATTAAGCTGCATGAGTTTTCCTTTCTTTTTTGTTTTTTGTTTTTGTTGTTTGCTGTTCCTTTTGTACATAGTATATCGTTGTTTTCTTTTATTTCTTTCATTTATGCTGACTAATTTGTAAATATCCATTTTCGATCATAACTTTCCCGCACTTTTTCCGCGTTGCTTTAAACTATTTCCGCGTTTTCTAAATTTCCGATCGAAGTCCTCCGTTATTGACGTTATCGATCCCGCGACCGAAACTGACCGACTTCCAGGAGAGACTTCACGGCCTTTTATACCCGCGGAGTGGGTGATTGGAGAATTTAAGATCTTTGTTGAGAGATTAGAGTGGAAAAGCTTGAGCAGAGCTCCGCTCTCACTCCCATTCTCCATTTTTTTCTCAGCGCTAGTTTGTTCTATTTCCCTCTCTCACTCGCAGATATTCAGTGGAGAGAAATGGAGTAGCCCCAGAGCTAGGTTTAATCCGTCTGTCTCTCTCTCGCGCTCAGTGGTGATCTTCTTTGGAAAGAAAGGTAGTAGCTCAAGAACTTAAGTTGTCGTGGTTCTCTCTCGCTCTTAGTGCACATATTCTGTGGAGAGAAATGGAGTAGTCCAAGAGCTAGGTTTGTGTCTCTTTCTCGCTCTAGCTTTCTAATGAAAAATGATTTATGTTTTTTTGGAGAGAAATACGATAGTATGAAGTTCCCGTTTTCTTCGAGTGCTGGCTCTTCTCTCTCGCTCTCTCTCTGAATTATACTTCCATTTTGATATTTTGTGGAGTGAAATTGTGAGCTAAAATTGAAGGCTTCTCATTTTTCGTTACGTTTTTTTATGTTTATTTTTTTCTTATTTTTTTTGTTGAAATTTCCTTTCGTCTGTTTTAACGTTCTTTGTCCTTCAATTCTTTTTTAACAACTTAAATTTCTTCCTGTAATTTACCCCCTTATGCATTTTTTTGTATGCATTTTCTTGCATTAAAAAGCACATATTTGCTTTTTGCTTGTGCTGAATGAGTGAATTTATACCTAGTTCGTGCCGGAGCTCCAAAAACAACAAGGATTGAGGGACACGGAACACGGAACAGGGAACAGAGAACCGAGAACCCAGAACAAGGAAACAAGAAACAAGTGGCCGGGATCCTCTTGTGGGCAGAAGGACAGATGGGCAGATGTTTGGTAGCTGGCAATGTCTGGTTTAAGCCCGGCCAGAATGTCCTTTGGCACAGTGACACATAAACTGCAACTCGAACATCCCCGCCTGGCTCTGCATATGGTATCTATCTATGTGTGTATGGTATGTCCGGAGGAAAAGGGATGTGTGATGGGGGAGTCATCCTTATCCTTATCCTTTCCCTGCCTGCAGTCTAGTTTGTACGTAATTTGTATGGAAGTCAGCATGTGATGGCCACCAGTGATACTGGAACTCTCACAACGACTACTTAAAGGCACCATTAAGGACACAGCATGGCGCTAATATTCAATGCGGTTGCCATCGTCCTGCTCTCTGATGTTCCGATGTCCTGGGCTCGGGGTGTCCCTTAAAAATTTGAACATCCATTGGATTCCATCGCCGGCAGCCGCCGCCGCAGAGAGTCATCTGCTTGTATTTCAGTTTTAATTAAGAACCGGAAGGATAAACGGACCGGAGATATACTATATAGTGGCTTCATTTCGCAAGGAAGTGCCGAGTCGTTGCCAACTAAAACCCTTTCTTAAGCAGTTGAAATGGGAGTACTTAAAAAAAAATACTTCTCACGGTTGGAAGGCCCAAAAATCAATGAAAAATTTATATTTAGGGATATTTTTACTAGAGTTATAAAACCATAAAAATCTTAAATATTTCTTAAGCCTAATATTTAATTATATTCTTATTTAATTAACAACTCACAAGCTTTCCATGTCCGGCAATCCATTAAAGAAATTCAAATCAATTATTTCAAAATTGTTGCCCGTCAGATCGCTAAAAAATAGAACATTAATATTTTAAAAATTAAGAAAATATTAAATACAACAAACTATATTTTATATAAAATGTAGACTCAAAAGCCAAGCACAACTGTACTTACAGCGTTGCCAGACCGTGTTGCGGCAATCGTCCCGGCAGGACATTCAGCTGCTGGAAGCGACACAGAATCTCGTCGCCTCGACAAGGACAACTGAAATTCTCATTGCGCCAAGCTGAAACAAGGAAGAGCAAGGAGTTCCCCCATTTAATTGTACAATTAAGCAATGAGTCAATGTCATTTCCATTAACTTAACATATACCAGCGCCCCCCCTTCGAATTTACATGCCAACATGGGAAAAACTCAGCCACCGTTCCGGCTTTTCACACAATCCCCTCAATTAAATATTAATTTGAGCAATTTTCTTGACTGATTCTTGGACACTTGAATTTCGATTGGATTACAACAAATATTGGAAAAGATTTTTTGCACTTACACAAAATTTTTAATAAAGATAATTAAGGGATACATTATTATTAAGAGATTTTTGATTATATAATTTACAATACAATTTAAGTTGAAGATATAAAAAAAAAATGTACGATAGGTTGATTTTTTTCAATATATATTGAAATGTTTCATTGAACTGCAAAAATATATTTCCAATTTTTTAAATATTTCTTAAAGATATTAAAAATATTATTTATCGATGGGTTGATTTTTTTTAACCTATTTATATTTAACTGTTTCATTAAAATCCCAAGATATATTTCCAATTTTATAAATATTCTTAGCGCTATTTCCGATAATGAATTTTTGTGAATTTGCAACCCGGAACAGGTCCTTGAAACCTAACCTTGACCTTGACACTTACTGCAGTCGCCAATGGAGATGTTGTCGTGTCGCCCGAAGGGCTGTTTCCGGAAGAGATGGTCCCAATACTGGTTATCCGCCTTGTTGTCGCAGTTCAACTCATCGGAGCCATCGTCACAGTCCACGGTGCCATCGCAATTGGCCCGCTGGGGCACACACTGGGCCGTGCTGTTGCAGTGAAAGTATCCTGCCGGACACTTATCACTGGCATCCGGTGATAGGATTACGGACTCGATCATTGATATCACACCGCGAGCCGGTGTTTCCGTTTCCTCCTTACCAATTAATCGAGTTTTATCGGTGAAACTGAAACCAATCGGAAGGGTTCCGATTCCCGTACGAGTGCTTTCTGTTGCTGTCTTTGTCATTTCGCTGGATCCTCTGGCCGAAGCTATGAGTGCAAGCAGGATGGAGAGTGCCATGGGGATGGGCAAACGATGAGCTGAAATTTATCGATTAATAACGATAAGTAATAAAAATGTTTTTAATTGATATTTGATGTTTTAAAATATGTATGGAAAAGTATATTATTTTGTTTTTATATATATTAAATGGATTGTTAGAAATTCCCTAATTTTAAATGCCTTTCTCTAATTTCTATCTATTTAAATCTTACCAAAAAGATTTAAATAGCTTAACGTTTAGCAGGCAAATGCTATTCAGGAAGTAATCGGAATTTAAACATTGAAATTGAGTATTTGTTCTCCACACTCAAAGCAAAAAATATTCTTTAATTTTTTTGGTTTTTGGTACTTACTTATGGCCAAAAAGGGAATCCGCCAAGGCAAGAGAACAATGAACATCTGCTCTACATAAATTTCTATAGCAAATGGGGCCAAAATATTTGTTTAACCAATTAAGTGGGTTAATTAGCATCCGATTAGCAGAGCCAACAATCAGAGGGAACGATTCATTGATGTTCGACTTGATAAACTTAACAACAAAAATTAAATATATATATTTGCAAAAGGCCTCTGGAAATCGGTTGTCAGTGCATTTATCATTTTTAACGATTGAATTTAATGCGTCGCAATTTCCACAACGCCCACATGGAATTGAAATCGATTTGGAATGGATAGTTCTATATATATATATATATATATTGGATAGGAGGAGGGAGTTCAAAATATGTAAAATGTGCAATAAAATGGTTTGTAATAAAAATTACGCACAGTACATTTGTGGCCCAATGGCCGGGAAATGGGCCGTGAAATTTCCACACCCTCCTTCCCCTCCCCCCCTACTCTCCCCAAAAAGGACACATAACCGAGTCCTTGAAATCCTGTGACTTCGATAAGGCATCAACACCATCAGCATGACTCGCTGACTTTCTGATCGAAAATCAAAATGAAAAGGTCGACAAAAAAAAAAGACCCGAGTGTAATTATAATGTGAAAAAAATGGGGAAAAGGTGAGGTAAACAAATGCAAATCAAATTAAACCGAATCATGCGGAATGTCGCATTTCAGTGTAGGGATTATCGAAGTCTGTTTACCCTTTTTTTTTTTTTCATTGGTAATAATTTTCAATTGGGATTAAGTCAGGCGAAGGTTGGGGAAATTATAGCCGGATTTCTAGTTTATTGGGTATGGAAAAAATACGTGTTACTAATATGGGATTATGGTGGAATATTATTTTATTTTTTGATAAAAAAATGCATTAAAAAGTGTCATTTAGGTAAATAAAATTAAAATAAATATTGGTTTATTTCGATTTTGTATGTGGTTCAAAGAAAAACTGCAAAGGAAATATTTAAATTTTATATATATTTTTTTCAAAATAAATAAACTAAAAATCAACAAATCTCTGATAAGTTTTTATAATATAAAATAAAAAAGTTTCATATAAAAACATCCGATTAATTCCCTTCCCTTTTTATACCCTACCAAAAATAAATCGAAATTCCCAAGTGAAAGGCTTTTGTTAATTACGTTGAAAATCATCCCTTTTCCTTTTCATAATGAAAAACAAATGGAAAATTCCTGGCCAACCAAACATATGGATGTTTTCCGGCAAGAGCAAGGATCCAAAGAATTGCATTGGTCATAACTCAGACAGAGGAGAGGATTGCAATTCCGAATGATGAGAGGAGAGGAGAGGAAAGGAGCAGGGATGCCGAGGACAATGGGCTGGGATGAGGAGGAGGAGGAGGAGGAGGAGGAGTAGGAGCCGGGTTGACTCCATAAAAGTGTAATTAAGCGCGGCAACCGAGGCGCGGATCCAAAAGGCAAGAATAGGGATAAGGATAAGGGCAAGGACAAGGACATTCGAGCATTTGACACGTGTTGCTAATGTGAATGGAGTTGCCACCAGAGTCGGACACCCACTCCTGGCCCACTTTCCGTCACATCCAATCCAATCCAATCCCCTCAAAGCCATCGGATGGGCGTATCAACGTTTTGTCAACACATTTGCGGCAAATTGAAATGTTTGATGAGTGCGGCTTTGGGCTCCGGAGGAGGATTGCCTCTGCCTCCGCCACCCGGCTACTACTGGCTACTGGCCATGATTGATGAGCTTGGATCCCTTCCAAAGACACTTTTTTCCTTGCCCCCCCCCCTTGAATCTAATATGCACCAAGGGGAAAAATCAATGACCGGTAGCTGTGGGATGCAAGTTTTTGCAACTTTTTTTGTAGCTCATAAATTCCCATTGAGGGAGAAGTGCCTCAACTTGGGGCAACAAAATTAATCGTAACATTTCATATTGTTTATGATGAAATACAAATTAAACACAAACGGTAGATTGTTTAGCTCTTGGATTGCACATTCCTCGAATTTCAATTATCATTTCGCCAAAGCAAAACGTGAAAATACTTAAAGCCTTGAAAATCTTGTCTAATTCCTGAAAGGTTATCCAAGAAAATACACGGACAAAAAAACTAATGTTACTATTTTTTACATCTACTTTTTGAATAGTATATTTTCAAAAAATAGTTTTAAATATTTTATAGATTTAAATTCAAGGTTAAAAAAGTTATTTGAAAACCATTTAGAACTTATTAAACACAACATATAATTACCATTTCTTAGAACCTAACTAATAATATAAATATTTAAACAAATATATATATAATATTTTAGGAAATAAAAGTAGGATTTATTATTTAATTAAAAATGTTGTTAATTGATTCTTTTCAATGCATATTAATACAAAATTTTAATTACTTAAAGCCCTTTCCTTATTTGCAACCCTTCTACAAAAGTTAAAACACAAATTATAATTCCCATTTCCCAGAACCTAAGTAGAGTCAACAAAATAATATAAACATTTAAACAAAGATTGAGATATTCTAGGCAATAATGATATGATTTATTATTGAGTTGAGAAATGTTGTTTATTGATTCTTTTGAGTGCATGAAACTCGCGCACACCCAGACACATTATCAGCCCCGCCCCAGAAATTGGCAGCGATTTGTTTATCCTGTCTGACCCTTGGCCCTCTCCCCCCAAACCCTCCCCCCTTAATCTTTCGCCTGTCTTGGCCCGAAAATAGCCCCAAGAACTACAGGTAGGTAGGGCAATTAAAACAAACCGAAAGCCCAATATAAACCTCTTAGGAAAATAGAAGTCAATTGTGCGCAACGTCAATGTAAACAAATTGTCCGCAGTTGTCCGCAGTTCGTTGTCCGCTGTCCGTTAATCGAGATTCACTGTCCCTTATCAATGTCCGATCAATAATCAATTGGATCATCCGATGATTTGGATGAGTAATGTTTTCAAAATAAATTCCACATTTAAAGGTAAATATTTTTAATTTAATTACTTTCGACATGGACAGCGGACAGCGGACAAGGGTGAGCTGCTCGAATTTTGGAGCTGCCGGCATTTGATTTATCAGACAAACAAACTTCGACTGGGCGAGCATATTAAATTGAAATGGGATTTGGATTGGGAATGGGAATGAAAAGGGGTATTGGGTATTGGTGGATCTGCTGTGTCTATTACGAAACGCACTAAAAACAGCTGAGAAATTCCAAAAGTTTTATTCACTCCTCGCCGAGTTCGACGAGTGTTTAGATTGAAGCGGATTCGGATTTGGATTTGGAATTCTGAACTGGCTTTTCTTCGATGTTCTCGGCGAAATGGAATGGAATTTTTATACTCAACCCAAAAACAGAGAAAAAGTTCTTCCCTTGGCTAACAACAAAGTTGTAAACAAGAATCCGACTGGGCGGGCCAGCGAAAAAAAAGAAAGAAAATAAAATCCGAATAAGAAAATTATAAAAACAGAAGCCAAATGATAAACAACAAAACGAACGAAAAGGTGAGGGGGCTATCCACAAGTGCCCATCTTCGTTTCGGTTTAAATATATATCGGCCGATCTATATATATATGCACCCATCTTATATCGTGCAAATCTCTGACGGAGTTTTATTTTTAAGCAGCCAAATGGCTGCCTCCACTTGAGGGCTCTGTCCGCACATTCCAATGGGTTAATTGTTAACCCATTAGGGCATTGCCGCATTTAATTACTCCAAGAGAATTAATCATTTCGGGTTTGGGGTATATGGTATAATCATATATATATATATATATGTACGTACATATGTGTCAATAGTTTTTCGGTTGTTTGAACTGCCGCTGACAGTTGGAGCAACAAACCCCAAATACAAATGATAATAAATGCGATGCGAAATGGTTAATGTCCAGGGGTTGGCTTCTGATGATGGGTCAGAGGTCGTGTGCCACACACACACACACAGATGGAGAGGTCCTGACAAAATTAAGCGGTTTCTGGCCTGCTTTCGGTGCACAGAAAATAAATATTAAGAAAAATATTCACTATTATTTCTTTAAAAAATTATATTATTTTGGGTTTAGATATTTTTAATACAAAAATATTAAATACAATTTTTAAATATATTGATGATAATTTGAGAATTTTTTGTATACACAATTTATTTTGGAATATTAAACATTTTCGACTTCCAAATCAAAATTATGTATCTAATATATAAACATACTAAAGTATTTTTTTAGTGCCATTTTCTTGACCAATTTTTATCTGCATCTTTTCTATTTTTTTATATATTTTTTTTTTGTCAAAAAAATTTGCAAATTTAAATTAATAATCTAATATATTAACATCCTAAACTAATTTTTTGCAGTGCCATCTAAGACCGATTTGCCTTATTTGCTTTTATCATTTTTTATCTGTATCTGTATCTGTCGCTCTCAGTTAGGCTTCAATCAGGGAATTACGCTAGCCATTTTTCATTTTTCCACTTGGCAGGGTCAGAGGTCACATTAGTCACACACACACACACGTCGACATATGTAAATACCACCGTTTTATCTTGTATTTCTATTTGTTTTCGGGGCCCCAAAAAATCCTGATTTCGGTCCCTTTTTTCCATCCTTAGATTAGAGAAAGTAAAAAAAAAAGAGGGAAGCAAAATAGCAACGCATAATATTAATTAGATTTGAAGGTTTCCCCTGCGGACTAAACTTTAAGTTAAGCCACAAAATAGATAATCGAAACCGATAAATGGCCATTGGTAGTAAAATACCATTCGAGATGGCCAACAAAAAGTTTTCAAGTTATTCGGTGTGAAAAGTTTTGGAGGAACTTCCCTAAATTGCGAGCCAAGTTGATTATCAAATAAATAGTTCAATGATAGTTTTTAATGTGCACACTTTTCAAACTTGGCAATGAACAATTTACGTAGGGATTAAATGTCCTCATTAATCTATTTGCTAACAAAAAAATTCCATTTAAAAATTGTGAATTATTTTAAAGAATCACATAATCATTTAAGGAACCCATTTATTTGCTTTAGTTTTGGTACAATAGAAAATGTGTTCATTTTGTTAAAAAAATACCATTTAAAAATTTCGAATTATTTCCAAGAATATTTTTAATCAAATATCCATTTAAGGTACCCATTTATTTGCTTTAGTTTTTTGGTGTGATAGAAAAAATGTTTTTTCAGCACTTCATTAGCGAGCTGCTGGAATCCCCTTGTGATCCCTGGGGTCAATATTTCATCCCAGCCTCAAAGAATCGAATCGTTCGCACTTCAATCATCGAAGAGCCCCAAAGTCTCAATTACTTTCCTTTGGGATAATAGCCCTGTCCTTCTACTGCCCTTCCTCCTTTTTGCCAATCACTCAGCAGGCCTAACATGTCCTGTTTATATATATATATTTATTTTTTTTCTTTGGCAGAGAAATCCTTAAAGGTTACACGCCACTTCCGTCTTCCACTTGCAACTCTAATGAGCCATAACCTTTATGGCATCGCACTTGAGATGCTGGAACTGCCACTTCTCTCGTGGACAATTCAATTATGCGACGCCTCAAAAGTAAAAACAAAAATTCAAATAAAAACAACAACAACACGAAAGAAAGGCTTTGGGGGACGAATTTTAGAATACCCTCGCTGAAGAAGTTATTCAAATTTATCCCGATAACTATATCAGCTATGAGACATATTTGTCGAGAAAGTCATAAGGAATCTCAATAATTGAATTTAAAAGAGTTCCTTTTGAAAGCAAAAATATTTAAATTTAAGGATTTTTCGTTTTAAATTGAGCTAAAAAATAACTGGAAAAAGGAGCATAAAGAAATATAAAGAGGATTCCATTTTAGCTCACAATTTCCCTCCACAAAATATCAAAATGGAAGTAAAATTCAGAGAGAGCGAGACAGAATGCTAGCTCATTGGAAGAAAGCGATAACTTCGTTCTTCTTCATTTGTTCTCCAAAAAAAAAACATAAATCATTCTGGAGCGAGAGAGAAATAGGTAGAATAAACCTAGCTCTTGGGTGACTCCATTTCTCTCCACAAAATATGTGAGCTGAGAGCAAGGGAGAAACATATAGAACAACTCAAGTTCTTGAGCTACTCCATTTCTCTCCACAGAAGATCTGCGCTGAGAGCGAGAGAGCGAGACAGACCGATCAAACCTAGCTTTTGGGCTACTCCATTTCTCTTCACTAAATATCTGCGATGAGAGCGAGTGAGAGAGTGAAATAGAACAACCTAGCGCTGAGCAGAATATGGAATGGAGTGAGAGCGGAGCTCTGCTCAAGCGCAGCTTAAGTCGAGTCTCTCCTCTTCTCTTCTCCACTCTAATCTCTAATCTCCCAACAAAGATCTTAAATTTTCCAATCGCCCACTCCGCGGGTATAAAAGGCCGTTAAGTCTCCCCTGGAAGTCAGTCAGTTTCGGTCGCGGGGTCGATAACATCAATAATGGTGAACTACGATCGGAAATTCGGAAAACGCGGAAATAGTTAAAAGCATCGCGAAAAAAATGGGGGAAAGTGATAATCGGAAATAAATAATTGAGAATTAGTTAGCATAAAAAAAGCAACAATATACTATGTACAACATGAACAACAACAGCAATAATAAATAAAGAAACTAAAATAAATAAAATAACTATACAAAAACAAAATTCCTCAACACATGCAACAACAACAAGAATAGAAAGGCTACCTTCGGGGCCCGAAAAAGTTATAATACCCTGTGCTAGGGTATGAAAACAATAAATAGCATCAGCTGAAAATTATATGGATTACTTTTGATCAAGTTGAAAGCGGCGCTGGACCTGAACCCACGCTCTGCAATTTGATACCCTCCATTCATGGGCTCTCCGGGCATCGTGGGCATCGATTAGTGTCCCGTCCGCCGGATAATGATATGGATATGCCTAGATGCTGATGGGGGGGACTTTAAAGCACTCAGAAAAATGCGAAAATTAAATAAATATATTCCCTCAAAATATAATTACAGTTCTTTAATATTTCTCTTAAACTTTTTTCCAGCTAAAAATTAAAGTTCTTCATCTAAAATGTGAATAATTTGTTGAACAAATATTGCATTATTGAAATTGATATGAAAGAATACATTTTTAAAGGGCTTCTGGCAAAGAAAATTAATTTAAAATAATATTTCAAATATTTTTCTATAAAACTTTTCAAGTACAAGATTTAAAAATTTACAATTAATTTGATAAAAATTCATATATTCTTTCTTTAAACGCAAAATAGATAATGATGGAACCGGTGCAGTGCATCCATATGCGGACCCGGATCCGGACCCCATTGAAATTGTAGAACCTCTGGCCATAAATAACGATTGCTCATCGTATTCAAATTACCCAAGAGCGGGAGATCGGAGTTCGTTGCGAATGGATGTTTGACTTTGTTTTGGGAATGGAAATGGGAATGGGCATTGCCTTCAGCTCCTGCTCCATTCCCATCTCCAGCTCCATCCTTTTAAAGCCGAAATCTCGCATTAATTCGGGTTGAACTTGGCCGCCAGCGACATGTTCTTAAGTGGAAAATCACAGCCCCCGGTTTCCTCTTACGTTTCCCATTTCGATAGTTAGGAAATAGCGGGGAAAATCAGAGCGGAAAAACCGGAGCGAAGGAAAAGTGGGCGTTCCGCTAGAACATTTTCGGGTGTTGCCCAACTGAGTTACAAGTTGTTTTTTCCGCTTTCCCAAGAAGCCACAAGAAGAAAAAAAAATCGAAAGCTTGAGCTCTTTATCTGGGATTATGATTGTTGCCCTCAACAAAATGCACAAAATACTCGCAATTAACATTAAGTTGTTTGGTTAAATACAATTTTTACAAGGATTAAAGAGTTTTCTTTCAAATTAATTGGCGGCTTAGCCTAATAAAATATGTGCTTTGATTAATAACTTTAAGAAAGTTTAATTTATGTACATAAATACATTTTTCTTCTACATTGCGTATACGTAATATTTACATGTACTTCATTTCTCTGGTAATAAATTATCTTGCAACTACTAATAAGGCCAAAAGCCGATTATATTTATCCTTTAATTACCCCAGAGCAGTTTAAGTCATTTTCCTGCATTCTTATGGAGAAAATGGGGAAAATTGAATTGAATTCCCTTGGGGAAAGAAATCTCCGCCTCCTAATTGACACATTCCACACGGCACTTTTCCCTCCTCTTGTTTATTGTTTTAAAAGTTGGCCCAGGGGTGGTTGGGTGGTGGCTAAATAATTGCCCATTCCGCAACTAAACGGTTGCCATGGCTTTCTATATTCCGTAGATAGTATATACTATATACTATATCCGTTTTTGGCTGGATTTGTCTAAGCTGGCAGCGCAGTTACAACTAATAACACAACTTTTTCGGGGCATCAAGCGTTGTCAGGTCAGCCCCATAACACGCTCTTTGGCCAGCCGCAGAAACCGCAAGGACGTGGAAGAGGACCTCCACCCAGGACCTACCCATTTGCCCACCTTCCTGGCGCTTACCCTTGGCCTAGGAGGCTTTGGATATTCATTCGAGCTCATAAATCCAAACGCCACCAAGCACTTACACTTAATGACATTTTATTACCAAAAATTTAACACACAAATTTTCGATGGTCGAAAGATAGGAAATATTATTCTATATAGTATATATATAGTATATATAGAGCATCCGTGCAAAATCTCCATATTGAGTCATTGGGCGGCGACTTCGTTTAAAACCATAAATTAATATGCAAATTGGAACGAAAATTTTAATTGAAATTCGTTTTGGGTAAAAATACATTTTTGCCCCGTTGCAAGGGAGGAGATTCTGATTTTGATTTTGATTTTGATTTTGGAAGTGCCAAATTGTATTCCTGTCAATCAGCAATTCGGGAGAATCAAACTCAGACCCCCAATGGATTTTATATACATTTACCCCGTAAACAAATTAATTGACAGTCAAAAGCCCAAAACATTTAAATTTTTGGGTAGATTTTAAATTCGTTAAAGGGAATATAATATTTTGTTTAACAGAAAATAAGTGGTGCATTCAATTTACTTTTGATTAAGAATGCAAAAACATTGCGCTATTTATGCAAAACAAAGCACACTATTTAGTTTTTGTTAAATAATGCAAAAACATTGTTTTTATTATTTATGAAAACTGACATTCACCTTTCACAGGAAAAAGTTTTTCATTAGTAGTTTTTCTCAGAAAAAATTCTCTGTCGCATTTCTGCAATGTTAATTTTTTTTAAATAACCTTTTACCTCCCCTTTTAACTACTTTTTGTTATTTCAAGCCTGTCATATTTTTTTACATTTTTTTTTAGGGTTTTAAATGTGTTAATTGTATTTTTAAAGGTGGTTTCTTTTGGCAAAACTTTAAGCTTTAAATTTGTATTTACCAAACTAAATTAAGTAATAATAATAATTTTATTTTATTGTATTGGGATCATTTCAATTCTGTAAACTACTTTTTAAATAAATTATTCAATTCCCCAAACTTAAATCCTTTATTATATATTTTCCCCCCAATTATTATCTGCCAAAAATCGGCTGCCACATATGGTTAATATCTTCGGTCAGATCGGTTTTTGTTATTCTGGATTTGCTTTTGCTTCCAAAACTGGCAAACAAACATTTTTCGGATTAAGTAGATAAAAATATATACACACGTTCCGCCGATTTCTGGCCAATTTAAATGCATTGCATAAATAAATACATGACAGATAATTTAAATGTTTATATTAACGTACGCATAATCATTGACATCATCATCGGCATCATTATTGTTAATTAATTAATGAGCTTCCAAGGGATTTGTTGTTGTTGAGTTTTAATTGTTTACTTCCGATTTAGCAAATTTGTTGTTTGCTTATTTTAATTTTCGATTTCAATTCAACAGGCACACCAAAAAAAAAAATGCACACAAAAAATAAAGATCGTTCGGGGAGTTTTTTTGTATTTTGTTGTTTTTGTTTTTTTTTTAACTATATAGTTGGGGGATATAGCCGGTCGATCTGTTTGGTTTTTGGTCCGCAGCACCGCGCGTTCGCTGCGAAAGATAACAAACAACTGAATTGAAATAAACTGAACGGAACTGAAGCCGAGCGCCTGCAACAT